>JACATO010000167.1:0-10417 GCA_018389105.1 Nautilus pompilius | reverse complement strand
CTCTCTCTCTCTCCCTCCCTCCTCCATATCTCTCTCTCTCTCTCTCTCTCGCCTGATCCGGAACCGCTGAGAAAGCGTTTAGGGCTCGTGTTTAATCATGAAGACTCTGTTCGCGATTTAAAAGAAAAGAGAGAGGAAGTAAATCCGCTTGTTACCCAAAGACCGAAGGTCAATCATCTGGAGGAATTAGGGTTTCTCCATCGCGAACGGGCTGACTGGCGCGGCTGGAAAATGTCAAAGCTCGATGTCCGAGTTCCTGAAAATGGCCGCATCGCGCCGGAAGGAGAGACGGCTCGGCGCTTGTCAGAGAGATTCGCGATTCCGGTCCGTTACGGCTCGATGCCGCAGATCGATACCCGGCGATCAGAAAGTGACTTCGGCCGGAATTTCGGTTCTGGATAAAGATGGTAACAATTATAAACAAGAACGACGACGAATTAGCAGTAAAGGCAATGCTAGCGAAAAATCAGAGGTACAAGGGGGGGGGTGGGGCAGCAGCACAAGCTATGGTCACCGGGGGGGGGGGGGAAATCGCGTACAGCGAGCGACCCCAGAAGTTCGCCCCGGGTCCAGCCTCTGCGGTGGCTCGGATCCCTGGAGATGGAACCAGCGACAACAAAACTTGTTAAAGAGGATTTAAAGCCATTATAAAAAATGGCGGCGCCGATAACTCTTCGAGAGACTGTTGGTAGTCGCTTTAAGGGGGGGGGTGGGGGGTGGTGTTATAGAGACATGGAATTCTTATTCTGACGAGAGAGAATTGAGAGAAAGAAGAGTTCTAGGCGCAGTGCTCGGCCGCTTGTGCCGCGACAAAAAGAATTCCTACCACTCACTGACGAATTACAAAATAGAAAACAGACAAAAACAGACGATTAGAAAGAGAAAGAAACAAAAGGACAGATAGCTTAACTTTTTACCGACTCTTGTTCAAAACGTTTTCCCTGACGATGGCGGAATAAGAAAACCAAACGTGCACAGCGCGGTTAATTCTGTTATAACGTTCCGGAGTTTGTCGAGAGCGCCGTCCGATTCGCTTACAGGAAACCTTCGTTGTGACCGACGATTGGCCTGACGGGAAGTTACCCGGATATTGATTCTTTTGGTCTTGAAAATGCAACCGTCTTCCCGGCGGTTAATTCGGCGCCAGGATCCCTGTGGAGCTTCTCTTTTCTGCATCTAAACGACTCATCAGAGGTGGAGTGGAGTGGAGTGGGAATCCTTCCCATCAACTGAAACGTCGAGTGGATACCATATATTTTATTAGTCTAAAGTATCTTTTCTCTCTCTCTCTCTCTCTCTTTATAATGACCTCATCTCTCTCTCTCTCTTTGTAATGACCTCATCTCTCTCCTTTGTAATGACGTCATCTCTCTCTCTTTGTATTGACGTCATCTCTCCATCTCTCTGCAATGACCTCATCTCTCTCTCTCTCTCTTTGTAATGACGTCATCTCTCCATCTCTTTGTAATGAAGTCATCTCTCTCTCTTTGTATTGACGTCATCTCTCCATCTCTCTGCAATGACCTCATCTCTCTCTCTCTCTCTTTGTAATGACGTCATCTCTCCATCTCTCTGCAATGACCTCATCTCTCTCTCTCTTTGTATTGACATCATCTCTCCATCTCTCTGCAATGACCTCATCTCTCTCTCTTTGTAATGACGTCATCACTCTCTCTCTTTGTATTGACGTCATCTCTCCATCTCTCTGAAATGACCTCATCTCTCTCTCTCTCTTTGTAATGACGTCATCTCTCCATCTCTCTGCAATGACCTCATCTCTCTCTCTCTCTCTTTTTGTAATGACGTCATCTCTCCATCTCTCTGAAATGACCTCATCTCTCTCTCTCCATCTCTCTGCAATGACCTCATCTCTCTCTCTCTTTGTATTGACGTCATCTCTCCATCTCTCTGCAATGACCTCATCTCTATCTCTCTCTTTGTAATGACGTCATCACTCTCTCTCTTTGTATTGACGTCATCTCTCCATCTCTCTGAAATGACCTCATCTCTCTCTCTCTTTGTAATGACGTCATCTCTCCATCTCTCTGCAATGACCTCATCTCTCTCTCTTTTATTGACGTCATCTCTCCATCTCTCTGCAATGACCTCATCTCTCTCTCTCTCTTTGTTAATGACGTCATCTCTCCATCTCTCTGCAATGACCTCATCTCTCTCTATCTTTGTATTGACGTCATCTCTCCATCTCTCTGCAATGACCTCATCTCTATCTCTCTCTTTTAATGACGTCATCTCTCCATCTCTTTGCAATGACCTCATTTCTCTCTCTTTGTAATGACGTCATCTCTCCATCTCTCTGCAATGACCTCATCTCTCTCTATCTTTGTATTGACGTCATCTCTCCATCTCTCTGCAATGACCTCATCTCTCTCTCTCTTTGTAATGACGTCATCTCTCCATCTCTCTGCAATGACCTCATCTCTCTCTATCTTGTATTGACGTCATCTCTCCATCTCTCTGCAATGACCTCATCTCTATCTCTCTCTTTGTAATGACGTCATCTCTCCATCTCTCTGCAATGACCTCATCTCTATCTCTCTCTTTGTAATGACGTCATCTCTCCATCTCTCTGCAATGACCTCATCTCTCTCTCTCTTCATCTGTCTCTTTCTTCATCCCTCTCTCTCTCTCTCTCCTCCTTCTTCTTCTTTTTTCAGAAGAAAGAGACAAAAAAAATTCTCAAACCCGGAAGAAAGACTTATGGAAGCTATTAACAGCTCACAAAACTCTTGAAGCAAGGTGAAAAATATTCCCAATATTCTTTCCGCCTCGTCCGAATTCAATATGAACAGGTATGGCCGACAGATTGTTTTATTGTTATGTTTGTATTGTTTTTTTTTTGAATTTATTTTTTCACTTCCGTGGTGAGAAATCAAATTTAAAAACTTTTTGAATGTTTAAAAAAAAAAAAAAAATTAAGTTTCCAGTAGCATGCTTTGGTACAGATCAGCAGCACTGAAGAGACTCCTTAATCATCTGCCGGATCCGTAATCTTTTATCAACACCTCAAGTTCACAGCATCATTACAAGTACGGGAGACGCCTTTTACCTTCCTTTCACTGTCTTATTACTCTTCACTTAATTTTCCACTTGCAATAATATTCATCTACAGTGGTGCACGGTTTGCAAGTACGGCGTTATTAATACTAATGTGCGCATTCAGCGCCATCGGCGAAATTCGCGATTTTAATTAAGATTATTATTAATCGATATCTGCTTTTGTAACAAAACAGTATAGTCTTCTTCGGACCTGCGCGCTGACGTCGACGCATAGAGCACGCGGACGCACGCACGCACACACCCTGGTGTCAGTTTCCTAAACCAAGCAGAGGAACACATTGCAAAGGTTAGCTGGACGCTTCTACAGCAAAGATTCCCTACTAGAACCCTTTGTTGTTGTTTTTTTTTTAGCTATGGAAAGAAACACCAAACCAGCCTAAAAAAAAAATAGCATCCACCCGAATATAATTCAAAAGTCGATGGCGCGTGTCCTTTATTGCGATCCCGACTGAGTCATTGCGCACGGCATGCTGGGTATTCACAAACCACGTGTTATATTTCAATTCTTGCTCACACTATGACGAGAAGTAGCTTTTTTTAGTTTAGACTGAGCATTCAACAAATAAGAGTTTGGTGTCAGGGCTGTGGCTGTAGCGGGCCCGATGGTTTCTCGTGGCGTTAACAGGAAGATACCTTTCTCTTATTGTCTCTTCGGTCGGGGGTGGGGGAGGAAAGAGAAGACGTATTTAGCATTTTGACCAGTCGGATTGCATCGGGGGGGGAACTGTTTTCCGGAAGATTCCTCGGCATCTTCCTCCTTTCCCGTCATCGGATCGTGGCGAGTGGCAAGTCCTGCCTCCCGTGCGAACGGTTTTGAAGAAGAAGAAGAAGAAGACTGAAAACATCGACATCGACAACAGGTGCTTTCCGGCGAACGTGATGTGTTGACAGCCAGTGGTTCCGGCGACGGTACTCGCGCGCCCGCTTGGGTGGGGGATGGGAGGGAGACAGACAGAGGACCGGGGGGGGCAGGGATCGGAGGGAGACAGACAGACAGAGGACCGGGGGTAGGGATCGGAGGGAGACAGACAGACAGAGGACCGGGGTGCAGGGATCGGAGGGAGACAGACAGAGGACCGGGGGGTAGGGATCGGAGGGAGACAGACAGACAGACAGAGGACCGGGGTGCAGGGATCGGAGGGAGACAGACAGAGGACCGGGGGGGCAGGGATCGGAGGGAGACAGACAGACAGAGGGACCGGGGGGCAGGGATCGGAGGAGACAGACAGACAGAGGACCGGGGTGCAGGGATCGGAGGGAGACAGACAGAGGACCGGGGGGGCAGGGATCGGGAGACAGACAGAGGACCGGGGGGGTAGGGATCGGATGGAGACAGACAGACAGAGGACCGGGGGGGCAGGGATCGAAAGGGTCCGCTGTCTTACTGGTTTTGTGATGTTTTCTTCGACAGACGTAAAACGCAACGAACGTCTCTCGCCAAACCCACTCAAGTCCGCTAAAACTTCTGTTTGCGGTGAGGTAGAAAATCAGAAATCTGAAGTTTTAAGTGGCTCTGTGAGCAGGTGCGACTGAAACGGGAGACCGGCCGGCCGTCGTCGACTCGGGGCCCGAAAGAGAGCCGACCGTTATTTTCGAAATGTCTTTCTCCCCCTCCCCATCTCATCCCTCCTAACGGCTCGGATTCTTAAACGATCTTCTCGCTGCCTCTTCTTAAAAAAACAAAACAACAAAAGCCCGACGAAGAATGTTGCGTCCGCACAATTTAAGACCATCACCACAGGTGTTCGCCGTTCTCTCCCTCTCCTCATCTCCATCCTCTTCATTTGTCAGCGCCGCACAGCTCGGAAGCTCCGCGCACCTCATTAGTCGGTGGATTCCCACCGAAAATGACATGCGAGCCGCTTCCTCCTCCTCTCCACAGATCGCCCCTTTCGCCAGCCGGAGACGTCAGCGTCTCTTGTTTTACTTCCTCGTCGCGAACCTCGCTTGCTTGCTCACTTTCTCGTTTATCGGCTGGGCGATTTACGGGCGAATATCCGTACCCACTTCGGCGACGGCGGGCTTCGTTCAGTGCCAGCTCCGACTGGAGGAGGAGGAGGAGGCGGCAGCAGCATCCCTCCTGCCAGGAGAGGTTCGACCTCCTTAGAGGAATCTGCGAGCAGGGTTCTTTAATTAGAATACTGCAGTCATGAAAACGGAAGATCTTTAATTTTGAAATTTCGCAGCGTTTTCTTGGCAGCATCCTCCTCCTCCTCCTCCTCCCTAATCATCATCACCACCTTCTTCTTCTTCTTCTTCTTCCAGCTTAAATAGGCTTACAACAAGGCAGTGACGTCGTGTTCGAGAGGTGTTTAATTCCATCAGGATATCTCGCGAGATTCGATTAAAGACTTCCGCCCTGGAATGAAGTGCGAGGATCTTTCTCTCTCCTTTGTGTGTGTGTGTGCGTCAACAGAACTGGGAATACTGTTAAAACAACAACAGGACACAGAAGCAATACAATCTCCCGCAAAGTCCCCCCATCAAGTCAAGTTTCACTCATCCGTCCCAGATCGCCCGGCAGGTCGGCACACACAGAGCAAGGGGAACTCCCGCTGCCGCCGCCATCTCTGCACCGTGTTTCCGTAGTTCGGAAAGTCGTTCCCCGGAAGGAGTTTTGCCACCACCCATCGTGACCGCATTGCAAACATCTCGTCGCCTGAGCGAGAAATAGCGAGACGAAGAGCTGGAACGCTGCTCCCGTATCTACTCCCCGAATTAATTTATAACTGGAAACATGGCAAGTGAATGAATGAATGCCTCCTGAAGGCTCTTTATTCGCAGGCGACAATTAGCTAAGAAGTTTCACAGTTACTTAACACACACACACACACACCATCAGCAACAAGAAACACTTCACTTAAAAGGCATTTTCATTTGTTTCTGCACAGCATCACTAAAAACTGCCGAGAATAAACACCCTATCCCACACTCTCAGATCCCTCCCTGCCTCTATAATTGCTAATGTACCGTTTCCGGAAATACTGTCGAACTAAAAAAAAAAAAAAGATTAAGCTAAATTCTGACGCACGTCAACTTCCGGGAAGCTCGCAGTGAATGCACTTATCCAATTCCGACACGTAGCATCTTACAGCCCTTCATTGGTCCAGTATTACCCGAGTTAAAGCCCCCTTTTTTAAAAAATTTATCCTTCCTTCCTTCGGACTTTACTGTCCACGCTTACATTTCTTCAACTTTGTTGTTTGAAGATAATAAATGATCTGACAGAGTCTTTTTTTTAATTAAAAAATGGGCATTTTCCGGATTTGGGGCAGGCCCCGCAAAACAGAGTCAGGTGTCTCTAGCCCGACCCCATTTGACTCGACCACTTCTCCGTGGTTTAAGGTAGCCGCTCAATTCATCAGTATAAGAATGCCATTTATAATCGCATATATTAGGTGACTACAGTTTTCTTATATGCTCATAAATTGTGTCATTCGAAAACTTCTGGATCAGGGTAATGAGGTTCGTGAAGCCATGTCGTCTGATACAATCGGCATTAGAGCAGCAGCATCTCTCTCTCTCCTCTCTCTCTCTCTCTCTGTCTGTTCTCCCCATCCATTCTCTCTCTCTCTCTCTCTCTCTTCTCTTCTCTCTCTCTCTCTCTATCTCTCTCTCTTCTTCTCCTCTCCATCTTTCTCTCTCTCTCTCTCTCTCTCTCTCTCTCTCTCTCTCTCTCTCTCTCTCTCTCTATTCTTCTATCTTTCTCTCTCCTCTGTCTTTCTATCTCCTGCTATCTCTCTCTCTCTCTCTCTCTCTTCTCTCTCTCTCTCTCTCTCTCTCTCTCTCTCTTCTCTCTCTCTCCAGTCGGCTCCACTCCCCCTTTTCCGTTCGGAGGTTCTCGTTCATGAATACTACGGGTGATCGCTTGTCCCAGAGGTCTACCTTCCGTCGGCGGCAACCTGCTATTGTCGTCAAAGAGGGGTCGGAGTCGTCCCTCGCCCGTCACTTTCTCAACAGGAGCAGAGCCAAAGGATGAACCAGGGACCTCCGCCGTCACCGTCAGCGGAATCTCGTTCTGTGGAGAACTGCTTTAGAGCTCGGGTCCAAACCCTAACCCCGACACGGCGCCGGGGAGAAATCGTTGAACTCCGTTTTTGCTGCCGATGGACGCGACCCTGGTGGTGATGGTGCGGAGGGAGAATTCCTTAAACGCTTTCTCCGCCTCCCTGGTTTTTGTCGCACCTGCCAGCCAGCGAACAGCCGGCCGTTTGAAAAACGCGAAAGCGAAGAAGGGGAAAAGGCAGAACAATAATGTTTAATTTGGTAATTAACAATTAAAAACGTATTATATTTTAAAAAGCGCTTAATTAACTAATTTAGCCATCCGACTCAGATGTCAATAACTTGTATCAAATAAAATATCTGACACACAAAAAAAGGATGATTTTTTTTAAAACACCTGACAAAATGAACCCTAAATTTTCAATTAATTTTGCGGAAACAAACCCCCCCCAAAGAAACCTAATAAAAGTTAGTTTTCATGGAGAGAGCATCGAGTGCACTATATCCGTCTTGGTCTTCGTGTTAATAAGGTTACATTGCATCTCTAATACAGTTTTTTACTTGTTTCATTACTTTTTACAGGTTTACTAAAATGTTAATCTTTTTTTTTTTTCAGCAGAGATTGAATACGCGGTTCACGCCTCACGGACACCTCCGGCGGTATGGGTGCATGGGAATACCTTTACGAAATCTGCCACGGGGACATTGCAGAACGAAGCGCGCACGTCTTGCTGAGCGATCAACAGCGCCCAGCCCCGCCATTGGATGCTCCGATAATAGGGGAGAGAATGCTGAGAGAGTCGCACCGGTTTAAAATAGAGGTGTCTCTCTCTGTGTGTGTGGAACAGGTGGATTTTTGGCGACGTCTGTCAGGCTGCCGTTCGGGTGGAATAAGTTCATCTCCTATAGCCGCCTTCATCAGCACTTGGTAAAGCTAACGGACGAACCCACCGAGATGTCGCGAAATGTATTCCAGATCTGTTTTCAGTCAGTATCTTCCACCTGATAGGCGATGTATCCGGCTACCTGTTGGTTCAGCGGAGAAGGGCGGAAGTCGCTGTTAAGAAAGAACTACCCGAAAAAAAAAAACGAATTGTCCCGCCTCTGTTATCTTGGCTGAGACGTTCCAAATTTAATCTCTAGAATGACGTATTTTCAATAAAATATATATATAATTTTGTTGCTTTTTAATTATTATTTTTATTGTCCTTATTACATTATCCACGTTGTGATTTAGTTCTAAACAAAACGACTAAGCATCACTAATGATTCGTATTTTTTTTAAAAATATTAAATGATCGTTTTATTAATGGCGATAGTAAGTAGTAATCATTTCACTGCGGTCTGGAGTAGGGGAGACCGCGGCCCCCAGTTCAGGAGTAAGTTGTTACAACAACAACACTAATTCTTCATTAAACGTATTGATGAGGCCATAATCGACGTCATATGCTTACGTATAGATGAGGCTATAATCGACGTCTTATGCTTACGTATAGATGAGGCTATAATCGACGTCTTATGCTTACGTATAGATGAGGCCATAATCGACGTCATATGTTTACGTATAGATGAGGCCATAATCGACGTCATATGCTTACGTATAGATGAGGCCACAATCAACGTCATATGTTTACGTATAGATGAGGCCATAGTCGACGTCAATTGTTTACGTATAGATGAGGCTATAATCGACGTCTTATGCTTACGTATAGATGAGGCTATAATCGACGTTTTATGCTTACGTATAGATGAGGCCATAATCGACGTCATATGTTTACGTATAGATGAGGCCATAGTCGACGTCATATGGTTACGTATAGATGAGGCCATAGTCGACGTCATATGGTTACGTATAGATGAGGCCATAGTCGACGTCATATGCTTACGTATAGATGAGGCCATAGTCGACGTCAATTGTTTACGTATAGATGAGGCCATAATCGACGTCATGTACTCTGACGTCGTAATTTGACGTTGGTCAAAATATATGACGTCGATTAAAGTTCTATCTATACGTTTACTGAAGAATTACTGGTACTGTAATAATTTACTCTTTTAACAACTAGTCTCGGTTTCCCTTAATCTATATTACAATATATAGGCATTTTAATCGAGAATCACTCTGAAGTTAACTAATTAACTTCTGCTTGTATGTACGCAATATTGACGTTATTTTATTTTCCTGAGAGTTTTGCAGAAAAACAAAACAAACCCCCACAACTCTTTTAAAAATGGGTAGGACAATTTTAGGTGCGCACTGAACTACTAGGGCCCTATTCTTCAGAAACTCAAGAAAACGGTGTCGAAATATCAGAAGACAGCGTATGTTGAGGAGGAGTGTCAATGCCATCAATCTTTACTCTCACTCGAGCGCAGAACTGGCTCTTCCGCATGGAAGATACAGAAAAGACGTACTCACCTGACTCTACATCAGTCCTGATATCATCTTTCCGGGTTTTACGAGATACACGTCTGAATGAATTAATCATTCCATTGGTCGGAGGCTCAAGAACGTTTCTAAACACGCCCTCTACGATGTTTACTTCGGAAATTGTACATGCATACGCCGCACTCTCGCCCGACACTGTCCTGTAAGTCTGCGTTGGGTGTCCCATCGCTGTAGCGGCAGAATTACGCGGCGCCAGATTCCCCTCTCCCCTCTTCCATTGCAAGAATACGTTTTTTCGTCTAGCGGAACACTCCAAAGACATGGCCTCCACTGTGTCCACGTCGAGACCTAGACGACATCCCGCACACACAGTCACGTGTTCAGTTCCAATGCCCGGCCGCCATTACGGTGATGCTATTTCAGACAAGATGCTTCATCTTAACGTCCCTAAGGATAAAGAAAATTAAAATGTTTTATTATTAGAAATTTCTAGAAACTTTAAAGGAAAACTACGGTTTGTTTGTTTTTCTTACCGAAAAGTTTCTTCATGTTGTGTCGCTAGCTTTTAATTGTTAATTAAGACCACCATGATGCTTACTAAACGTATCTAAACTATCGATGAAGCTTTTTTTTGCAATCCGTAAGTTTCCTAAGTCCTTAAAGATGACCCCGATAAACAACATCCGGTGTTGCCAGTAGATCTAGTTTGCTACACTGTGCAGCGAGAAGTGTTGGTCGCTTCATAAAATCTTTTTTTTTTTTTTTGTTTATCTTTAGAGTCTAGTTTGTTTCTCACTATGAATATCCATGAAGAACAACATCCGGTGTTGCCAGTAGATCTAGTTTCTTATTTTATAAAAGTCCAGTAGAATGTTGGCTACGGCCAGAGCAACTGATTATGTGCAGGAGGATTAACGTGGAGTGGGATTTGTTAGGTGCAAAGAA
>JACATO010000166.1:0-21934 GCA_018389105.1 Nautilus pompilius | reverse complement strand
TAACAAAAACATGCAACAAAAGTATTCTCACTGGACGAAGATATTTAAAAAAACCATATATTCTACAAATCTAACAAATAGTTCGGATATTTTTTTCAGCACCGATGCCTTAACAGAATAAATTCTGGTAGAAATTATAAATGGGCAAATGGTACCAAAGGTAAGAAAAAGACAATAAATGATCGAAGTCCAGCAAACGATTCTAGAGTAACACAGTTTACAATACAGAGTATGAGACATTCATGTTTTGAAGAAGACTTTTTTGAGTTCTCACACCTAAATTAATTAATACAAAAAATTAGTTTACTTTTAGCATCTAGACAAGCGAGCACTTGTTTAACGTTAATTATTTTTTTTTAAAAAAATCTTGAATTTCCAAGTATAATACATTTTTGAAACGAATAATGTAAACGTTCAGCAAATAGCAGCAGAAACAAAAAAAAAAAAACAAAATTAATATCTGGTACCTTATGAAAGGCCAGGAAACATCGGGGCGTGGTTACCGTAGAGGTTTTCATGTTAGCGTGGTCCAAATTTTCCCAGAGTTCAGCCGGTCGTTTTCTTCAGACGCCGCAGACTTGCTTTTGTCGGTCGGATGCTTTTCAAGCCTCCTAGGGCCCCCCCCCCCGGGCCGCCCCTCCCCGGGAGGGAAGAACCTGCAGGCCGTTTTGTCTCTTTTATAGGATTTCGAGGTGTGACGAGATGCGCGATCTTCTTGCAGCAGATGCGTCTTCAAATGGAAAGATCCCTTGTTGGAAAAATGGCATAAAAAACTATCGTTGGAGAATGGATGGAACCCAGAGTCAGTCGATAAACGCCACGCTAGTCCCTCCAGCGTCCCAAACAGCCCTCTACACTATCACACGAATAAGCCGTGTTTAACTGTTAACTACGAGCAGTCCCCCACCCTGAAAAGCTCTGAGTGGTCATTCTCCAAGTCCTTGCTGGAATTGACGAAGATAAGAGAAGTCAGAGAGCAAAACAAATTTCAAAGATTTCATAACTCTGTTTATAATCAACTGGGCCTCATCTCCTCATTCTATTGGCTTTCGTGAGCAGGAATTTTTTTTTTCCGAGTTACGTTTTCGTTGTAGCCCAGTTTAGACAGATATATTTAAACTGCGCTGGACACATTCAGGCTATTGGCGACGTCTGCGAACCCTTACCGCCATCTCTGTTGGCTCGCCCTGATGACCGTCCTGGTCAATGGTTAGCTGCGCTTTTACACGCCTGACCTCTGACCTTGACCACGCCGAGCATGCGTAAATGGTTATATATCACGAGCGCCAACTGCACGAAGCAGCTTTAACATTCTGTCACGATAAATGACATTTAGAGCCTGAATGCGACCTTGTAAAGTAACGCGAGCTATTCTATTATTTTTCTATGGTTTCTGGTTCTATTCTGACAGGGTTCTTATATGTGATGTACTTTCCAAGTCGTGGAGAACTTTGACGAGAGACCACACGAGCCTTCAGGGTGACCCTGGGCACAGTGAACTTTGACGAGAGACCACGCGAACCTTCAGGGTGACCCGGGGCACAGTGAACCTTGACGAGAGACCACGCGAGCCTTCAGGGTGACCCGGGGCACAGTGAACCTTGACGAGAGACCACGCGAGCCTTCAGGGTGACCCTGGGCACAGTGAACTTTGACGAGAGACCACGCGAGCCTCAGGGTGACCCGGGCACAGTGAACCTTGACGAGAGACCACGCGAGCCTTCAGGGTGACCCTGGGCACAGTGAACTTTGACGAGAGACCACGCGAGCCTTCAGGGTGACCCGGGGCACAGTGAACCTTGACGAGAGACCACACGAGCCTTCAGGGTGACCCTGGGCACAGTGAACTTTGACGAGAGACCACGCGAGCCTTCAGGGTGACCCTGGGCACAGTGAACTTTGACGAGAGACCACGCGAGCCTTCAGGGTGACCCTGGGCACAGTGAACTTTGACGAGAGACCACGCGAGCCTTCAGGGTGAACCGGGGCACAGTGAACCTTGACGAGAGACCACACGAGCCTTCAGGACGACCGCGACAGAGAACGTGCCTCCCCTATAGTACTTGGTTTACTGAAAATCTGCAGAATTGTTTTACAATGACGGTGGCGCGACATTGAAAATAGTCGACCAGTTGTGATAGATACACTGTCGTTCAAAATAAGCTCCTCGCCATAGGTAAACATTGTTATTTTCTCTTTAAAACACTTTATTACAAATGAAAATAGATTATCCAAAGGAGAATAAGTCCATTACAAATACAGAAAACAGAATATAATAACATAAATTAACTGTGATGCTGTTATACCTCGAATGTTTTCGCATAATTATGGACCCCTGCAACCGTTAAATGTTGTTTGCAACAAGAGCTTCAAGTCATCTTGTTCATCGGATAGAATTTCTCAAAACTAGCTAATATTTTTTGGTTCATATGCTATTTTTGTAAAAATATTAATGGATCAAATTATTAATGATTGCTATTGCTTTGTTTGACTGATGTAGATGGAGCCTAAAAGTGAAATTCCGCATAAAACAGGGCCATCGATTTTTGCCTTCCCGAGACCTTTTTGCTTCCAAAGGAAAATTGTGAAGAAAGTTAGAATTACACGAGGTGGTGTGCGGGCAACGACTTATGAAACGAAGTCAACTGGTATAGCCGTAGACTTAAAGGGCCGAGAAAAGAAGAGAAAAGCTATGAAATATGAAGAGAAATTGCCGATTCGAATGTTTGGAACAAATCTTTTCCTGCCGATTAGCCAATTTAACTTCTGTCCACAGTCAGCATCTAAATATTTACCACTGAAGTACGTTTGCTAAGATATGCTGAATATAATAGGCATACTTCAACATTATGATACAAAGTTGAATTGTCTGGACTAAGTAACATCAAAACTACATTTTGGGGTAATGTTGCAATGTAGTGATTAGATGGAAGCAGGTTTAAAATATTTGTTGCCAAGCAACAACAGTATGCTAGAAGGAAGACCGGAGAAATATAAGAATGGTTTGCCTTACAGTTAAGGATGGTAGTAAACCGTGAAGATATGGGATTCCTATAACAGAGAGATATCATCACCCTATTCTGCAACTCCTTACTATTCCATGAATCATCTGATAGGTAATGAGTTTATACTTCAAGAAGACAGTAATCTAAATTACATCACACAATACTTTACTATAAAAAAAATTGAAAGAACTTCTTAAATCTGTGCTTTATGTAGAATTTTCTAAATCGAGGATTTAGAGATAAAAACCCAATCACTTTTATTCAAGTTTGAAACTATTTGTCAGAGAAATGTGGAGACAAGGCAATATTTCGAAATGTTATGGAAAAATATGCCCAAAATATGTGACAGTTATTCACATAAAAGGTGGCTATTTCGATTTTTAAAAGAGAATTAAAACGATAAAAGCCTACTTTATAGCTTATATATGAGAATTCGATAAATATTATTTTGTTCTAATTCAAAAAGGCAGAAAAGACGTATCGCACCATCTCTAAACCAGCAGTAAGTCTCTCAGAGGTCTGTATTCCAATAGTTCCTGCCTAACACTGTAGCCTGATCAGCCGATTCTTCAACTGCAGTGGCACTTGTGACTACCATATTGATTAACAACTTATTTTTTGTCCCCCCTCCAGCTGATGCCATTTTTGCAAAGGTAACGTCAAGTTGATCTGTTACGCTACTGGTTTAAAAATTCCGAATGGCTTCGTGGTTGGGTCGACAGAAAACTTAGATATATCTTTTCAGACGAGCTACTACTGACTGAAAATCAATATAACCCGCGGGCTTTATACTTTACAAATTACTTTATACATCGAGATATAAAAACTCTCGCCTGTAACGTATCAAACGATGCTAATTGGCAATAACTTTTCAGTCGCTTTTGCTTCGGTTCTTAATATAATCCATGGTTTTGAAGCCGTCTAATGTATAAATAGTGAAATTAATACAGAAAATAAGCAAAAAATCATTATCCTATCCTGCGTCTCGGAGACTGGTGCTATACATTTTAAAGAGTGGGTAATTGTCTGACGTATCCTGCTGTTTACACGTAATTTAAAGTTACATACGTTATTTTACATTAAACGACTAAATCTTGCATAACGGCTTAGTTTCAGCTATTCATAAGAATGCATAATATATATAACGCCAGTGTGGCAAAGGAAGTTTTCCTGATCAAGTATACAATTAAACAATGCTACATACTGGTATAATTCAGTTTACTTAAACAGTTCATAGCAACATTTTCAGTAGGCTATTTTAAAGCTTTGGTAAAATGTAAACGATTTCAGCATTTAATTAAACTCGATAATTATAATAAAACAATGCACTAATTCTCAGAACTTTCTAACGGAAGTCTCGTTTACAATCGAGACAAGACGTCGGACAAAGAAACTTTTTTCGCTATAGAAACTTTTAAAAACTATGAAAAAAAGATCATGAAAATCTTCAGAAATATAGAATTTTGATGACAACCGATGGAGTGTTTCTGACTGTGAGATCGAAACCTACGGATATTTCGTGCATGGATTGATTAAATATGGGAAAGTCAAATCGAGATTTTCTAGTTTAAAGCCAGATATTTTTTAAAAAAAAAACGTTGCCATTTTATATCAAGAATTTTATAAATTAAAAAAAATATTTTATAATACATTCTAAAGCTATAAACGGGTGCAAAATTTGTAAAAATTGTCGAATACTTTTTAAGATAAAAACGGTGACTGTATACCAGTTATCATGACGCTTTTATCTCTTTGTAATAACTAAGTGAAACTAAAGTGGTGAACTAGATAACCATTTCTAGGTACAGAAATAAAATTTCTTACCTTAAATTTTTTGTTTTTAATCTCCAGTCTTGTAAATTAAAGGGTTTTTAAAAGCTGTTTCCAGCAAAATTAAAAATCTGCTCCTTTAACATTATACCATTAAATATATATATATATATATATATATATATATATTTAAAAATAAAATAAATAAATAAAGTTATAAACTTCTTAGTATAATTACTTCACACTCATAATTTCAAAATGTACTACCTTATAATAAGGTGACCCAATTGCTTTACTAGAAAAGAAAAGAACTGATTGATGCTAAAATTCACATTTTGATCATTTCAGCTCTTTTTTGTTGCAACAATTAGAAAAGAAAAACAGAACGCAATGTCAAAGAAAACTGAACAGTACAGCACATTGACGGATTAAATACTTACATTTCTATTTTATGATAACGGAAATTTTTAATGTATGAAAGCAAATCTGTTTGTAAGGAATTTACATTATGTTAGGCTGACAAGAATGGGATCACATCATTCTACGGGAGTCCTTTACTACGTGTAATCAAAGTGTCGAGGTTTTCTAAATTGCTACAGCAATGGGTTTTGTTCTCCACTAACTAACCTATCAGCGCTGCTCGCTCTGCATCGGAACGAATTTAGAAAATCTTTCAAGTTGGACAATAAAAGGAAGTTGTTCAGAAACAAGATGGCGCCGGTGCAGATCCGCTGACGCCGCCACATCGCTAGGCGGGCAACTTCCAGCAGTCTCAAGTATGCGCATGTCAAATAACACGATGTCGAGACATCAGCGACCGTTACCATGGCGTATCGTGCGATCATCTGAGGTGAGTAAGGGACGATAGTAAACTCTGCAAATGTGCGATTTGATAAATCGAAAGAAATAACAAAAACAAGAACTTTTATTGACGCTGAAAGATGTCATCTCGCCCCACCTAGAAATAATATAATGTGGAGAAATAGATACAGAAAACCATTAGAATACAAGTAAAAGATTTAATACTTTATCAGCGCAACCATAAGTAATTAATGAACGGAATAATTTTTGCATAACTAATTAAGTATCTCATACTGTGTTTGAAGATTACCTAAATATACCACGAAGAATGGAGTATGAATTATCTTTATTCCAATGGTTTCGAATACATGAGATACGCAACAATCGTACTATACGTCCAACCCAATGTGATTACGATGTCAATAATTCTTTCACTTAGTATAATGAAGGCATAAGCAAAAAGTTACTTAATGCAAGAAAAGAGTTATCGTTCGTGTTTCTGTTGTTAGAAATTTAAAATAAATCAAATCCTAATGGGAGACAATCCAGTTTAGCCGCATTTAAGAAATGTTTATTTCTTGCATTTGCATTGAGGAATTAAAATATTTTTTCTTAACTCAGAAGTCGGTGACGTATGCAAACAACGCCTAACAGTGCACTGAGAAATTCCCTGAAAGAATAATCGGATTTAGGAACGAAACAATAGATGACCATGTTTATAACTCTGTCCTTATTTTGTTTGATTGCATCTAAGCACCGCTTAAAATATTCGTCTAGAAAAAAGATAACTAAACATTTTTTTCTTTTTTTCAGAAGGAAATAATTGAACTGTTTCGTTTCTTTACTTTTAAGTGACAGCCTCTTTGTCGTGATGTTTATTTCCGGAAAGAAAAAAATAAAAAATCATTATGGGGTGTCGCATCCCCCCCCTCCCCCCACGCGGGAGGAGGTTAATTAGATTCCAGGATCAGTGGATAGGACTTTAGAAAATATTCAGGCAAACGTTAAGCGCCGTTTTATCGCGAGTGATCACTGATTGGGAGGTTCTTCGTCACTGGCGACAACGATTATCTCGGGGAAAAAGAAAAAGAATTAAAGCTGAAGCGATCTTCCCAATGCCGCGAGAGCGAGAAGAAGATTTCCGGAGGAAAACTCCGGTACCTTAATACGGCAGATCGCCTCAGGAGATGTTGCCGTCCGCCGCTCGTCGCCCTCGATCCTCTATTACCGACGTTCTACGGAAACCCACGCCACGCCCTCTCGACGTGAAATCTGCATCTCCGCGAGTCGGTACCGACGAGACGGAATCTGGACGCGGAGTTGGCGCGCCTGTTAGCACAGAACCTCTGGTGAAAACGCGAGGCTTGATCAGGTACATCACCATAAATAAAATGGTGTGATCACCTGCAACAACCTTATCTACTTCAGTTAGCAAGAACCACGTGGAGACCGGCTACTGTCGAGATGCCGTCTCGTGGAAGCCAATTTTCCAACCGATTTCCTCGGAGCCAAGCCCTGGCTTTTCAGTCAGATAAGCACGCACTAAACCTATCAAACCTTAATGGTTAAGGTTACTGGAGAAGTATTAAACTAAAATAAGCACAAGCAGAAAAGACTACTTAATTTTATTTGATAATTATTTGCACCGTTTTCACGCTAAAAAGCTACCATTTTTGTTGATATTATTTTTCTTTATTATTACTTCCACTGCCACTTCATGCAACCAGGTTATAGATGGTGGACAGAGCTGGTCGGGTCAGCGAGAGATATTAAAGTAAATGGACAAACTGCCGGAAAAGATCGCAAATGCTGATTGCCGTCTGAAGTTTGCGATTCTTGCTCCGCTTTCCGACGAACAGCAGGTGCTGGTAGCTTCTTACACGCGCGGTTGATTACCCAGGGCAGTTCTGACAATGAGATCACAATACGGCTCCAAGCTACACTCTGAAGCTACTCAAAAAGAACAACAACAACAAAGCCGTACTGAATGAAAAAGTATCCGACCAGAGTTCTGCCTTTTCGAAGATGGCTGCCGGAATATGGTCGCAGGTCGTCAGTAAGATTGCCGTCTGTTGTTTTCAAGGATGACAAATACAATAGGAGGAAGAGGAGTGTTGTGAATATCTTCATTTTCATATAATTGCATATTCTTTATTAAAATCCAAATATTGATATGCCCTAGACGGAACCAGTCTCCAGCAATATTCGGCAGAGATTAACGGCCTGACTTGGACAGCGATACCTTTTCCCTTATATTACTCAATCGCTAGCATCGGCATCTTCTGGTTTTCTCTTCGCTTCTCATCTCCTCGCAGTCATCAGATTTGGAAACTATGAGAGATATTCCAATACCATTACTCGTTACTTGTGAAAAACGCCTTCAAAGAAACTGAAGTGGTTTTGGGGGAATCAGTGCTTCCTTGAAAGATATAATCTTGCTCAAACATTTTTTTTTAAAGCGAGTCCTCGTACACACATTATTCCACCTTTCCTCCTTCACAGTTCTTTATTTTCTCTTACTGATGGATGGATCTTTAGCTACCCATTCCCTGCAGTCTACTGGAATGCGTCTATTCTCTCTCTTGCAGCTCTTTGGTTTACTTCTACCTTCCTTCAGCTTCCTTCTCATCCGTCTCTGTTCCTACTTGTCCTTCTTGAACAGCAATTCCTGGACGTAATAATTGCACTTGTAGTTACTCTGAATTTCTAATAATACTACGAACTGTTTCTTTGCCAATCAGAGGAGTCTCTCTCCCCCTTACTTTTACATAGTCAAAGTTACACTTCTGTTTACTCAAAATAACTTTTCTTTTTACTACATTTATAGTTATATTAAAAAAAACTACTTACCGAGATACAGAAAGTTATGTTTTTAGTTATACTTTTAGCTAGTGGCATACTTGAAAATATCTACTTAACGTTACACTCGTGATCATTCAGTACTACGATTTGGTTACCGTTGACTTGAATCTACACTTCTGGCTACGTAGGGCAACGTTCCCAGCTACTCTAAGTGGCACTGCTACTTAAAACTTCAAAGCAAACTATTGGCTGAGCCAGTGACTGGTCACGCTCACTAAATTAATAATTTGTGCTCTGGCTGGAATCTGAAAAAAATCTGATTTCTAATGCGATGGTAATAAACAGCAAGGTGGCAGAGAACACCTTAGCATCTACAACACAGCATCCATAGCCTTAATAAAAGAATTTAAAGTCCACTGTCTTATTCAAGTTTTCATTTCTAGGAAGGCGGTGAAGGGAGACAATCCATCTTCATAGAACACCTCAAATATTCTTAACAGGACTCAGCTCAAGGAAACGTGCTGGCTACTTCAAATAAGATTTTAAAGATAGTAATCTGTTCCACGTGTCTCTGTGTGGACGAGCATTATCATTCATTAAAATGAAGTTAGTGCTACTCAGTTCTGATATAGTAATCTAGAATTCCATCCCTATACCTCATTGCAGTCGAAAATAGCTTCCTGAAACACCAGCCAGGTCTGTACGTCCACCTATTGGAATTTCAACCCAGACCATCACACCTCCGCGACAGTAGTGACTGGATCCCTTTCCGTGATGTTTGCGGTTGGACGCCTGCTCTACATTCTCTCCAGGTAAGTACGTGCCATGAGTCACACTGAAAGCTAAATCTCGATCCATTGGTAAGAGGAACATGGCTTCAGTTGTGTGGTATCTAAGCGACACGATCACGACACCAGTTCAATCGCTACTGCCCATTGGCGGCATGTCGGGCGGATGCAAACCATTGATAGCCTCGCATGATGGCCGAAGCCGATATCAGTCTCCCCGTTAGTCGCCCAGACAAGAAGCAAGTTGGGTCGGTGTTGAAGTTCTGCTTCGCCAAGCCGAAGGTGACCCACAGCATCTGTCTGATGGGGATTTTGACCCGTAGTCGACCTTGAACTAGCATTTGAAAACAATATCTCCACGCACTTGAAATTGCCTCCACAGCCGAAAAATTACACTTCAGTTCACATTTAGCCATTCCGCCTCCTGGGTCTGCCACTGTCCAGTTTCCGTCCTACCGGTATATCTCTTTACCTTAGAGAATCCGTCAAACGGTTACCGCCAACCATTTCCAACGTTTCCTTCTGCAACAAATGACCTAACAAAGCCGAGACTGATATAAGCAGGCGCCAATTTTTTCGAGCCTTTATCCCAAGTTAATTTACCTATATTTCTTTTGAAACTCATTCGCATATTTCCTAGGAAAAAAAAATGCTACACGAAGACAAGTTCGTGTTGTAAATTCTTTGTGAATACAACAACTGCAGCCGTTCTGAAAATTATCGTTCTTCTTCTTCTTCTTGTTTTTGCGGGTTGGTTAACTTTTTAAAGTAAGTGTATACGTTAAGCTTAATTAATTTTGCCGAATTGAAACTTTTGAATTTCTGCTTGTCTTTGTACTTATTGCGTTAAGTACAGAATCCTTTACGGACTTCATCGCGCTACCCGTAGGAAATTAACTGCACCGTCTTAGACGGATGCACTGCAAGCTCGGTAAATACCAGTAGCGCATCCTTTGTACGCAGCTCTCTCTCAGTAATTAAGTGTTTCTCGTAATAACGAACAATCGAAGGAACGGAGATTGCGAAGCAAAAACCTAATTGGCAAGAAAGGCTTTTTTAAATTTTTTTTTTTATTTTTACGACGGCCTATATATAATTTGTACAAAAAAGGGAGAAAGAAAGAAATTTACCCAAGAGAGTACCAAATCAAATTTGAGGGTTTTGTCTTTACCGCAAGGGTCCTTAATCACCATCCCAAAGTTGGCCGCTCGCCAGTGTCGACAATTTAAAGTTGTTGTTGTTTTTTAAACATTTTGCTTACTGAGCACCTGCTAACTCTGACTGACAGACCGGTAATTACGTAAGCTAATTAACGGTCAGACCGGGATACAGCGATCGGCGGGGCGATTATATATATATACATGAAACGGTTGGCAGACAACCTGGCGGTTGGTTCTATGGTCAACAGCGGTTATATATATATATATATATACAACGGTCACGTGGCCGAACAGTCGGAAACGATGATTATCTCCACAGTAATGTTGCGGGGAAGTAAGAACGAGCAGACGACCGATCGACGCAGATCACGCGTGCTGGTTTTAGACTGAAGCCACTACAGTTTAATATGAAATTGAAAGTAATATTCTATCTTCCTTCTAACTTGTCACAAATGGACCGGAAAAAAAATGCTTCCTTAATTTAAAATTACCCACGGAAAGTTTTCATGGTTTTAGTAAAGGACAAGCTGCCATTTTACATTTATTAACTCGCACTTGCCTGCCATTTATCGATAAATTAACCGACACGGAAACTGAGAATGTATGCTCGCTTAGCTTACAACTGAACTGTCAGTTCGATTATTATTATTATTATTATTATTTATTATTATTATATTATTATTATTATTATTATTATTATTATTGTGACTTTTTATCTTACTGAACCTCAACACTATTCCCAATTTAACTCCTGCTCCAATCTCATCTTAAACTCATTCATCACACACACACTACCTTCTACATATTTTTATTATTATTATTATTCTTTTTTTGGGACTTTTTCATTCTTCACTCCTGCTCCAATCTCACATTAAATTCATTCTTAAATTCTGAACTTTATATACATTTATTATTATTATTATTCTATTATTATTATTTATTATTATTATTATTATTATTATTATTATTATTATTTTGGAGGGGATATGAGTAAAATTAACAAAAGAACTAGGTGGTTTACACTTTTGAGACGACCCCCTACAAAAGGGTTTCCTTTTGTATTGGATATAGCGGCCCCACCACGTCACGACCTTGTTAAGATGACAGCTACGGTGTAACTACGTAAATGCGAATGAGCCCAGAGTTGTGTCGTTGGTTGTTGTTAACTTCCGGTGGTGCCCGCCCTTTGACTGACATTATGACAACGTCCGCACCTTGCCCGTCCTGGAATAATCTTTCTTTATCCACAATGCGATCTGCTGCCTGTTGTTGGCTACCTTAACTTTTTTTTGGGGGGGGGACAGGTTACTGGGCTGCGGCCTCAGCATCTGGGCTCTTGGTAACGTCCACTTTTCTCGCCAACTCTGCCAATAGATTATGATTTGTCTCCAGCAAGTAAACATTTCGGAGATGCAGAATTAGTGTCTTTAGCGGCAGAAAGCATTTTTAAAAAAGATTGTATATATACCGCAAATTTATAGAACGGTTTAAGTGCGATAAGCCGACTGCTGCTATTATACTATATTTTAAATCTGTGCCATTAAGACGACGACCTACTGCCCACTCTTCATCATGGCCGACATAGTCCAACCCGAATCACCAATGTTAAACGAGAGGTCAGATCGCCAGTTATCTTCGTTTTTCATTAAGAAGACAAACCCATCATCTACCCAAGTTTGTGTAGTTTGTTTTCAGAGCAACGGTAGCGCATTCTTCTTCCTTCTTTGGTCTCCAACGGCACGGTAACATTTTGAAATATTCTTGCGACTGGGAACTTCAGACGCTCTTCGGCAAAACTGGAACTCTCTGTCGCCATCTGAAGTCTTCCCTCCCAGATGTCTGACTCTTTTAAAAGCGTTAGAAAAGAGATAGTAATGATCACGAATAGATGCCATCGAGCCGCTTTGAAAGACTGGGCTCAGTTTTCCTGTTCTGCCAGCCACGTCTAATTATCCGCCATCTTGTATCGATAACATCCTCATCCGACAAGCCAAACTGACTTTGAAAGTATTGTATTTTTTCTTTCATTTTGTATTCCATCACAACAATTATTGCATATAATCCGACGATAATCTACCCCCTTTTTTCGATGAAAGTAATTTTTGTAAGCAGTATATGTTTGTTCTCTCCCGCCTGCCCTTTTTCGGCGATCATTCTAGAATCAGATCTTTTGCGCAATTTTAAAGCAGCAGCTATACAACAAAAAAAAAATAAAAGAGAGGAGAAAATGTCGAATTTTAAATGTTGATTCCCTGATATAATTTAAAGAATCGTCTGAACATTCAATATAAATAAAATTCTGCTTTTTATCAGCCGGCAATTTAGAAGCCTTCCCACAGTGCAACGCCGTGGAGAGCGATTAGGTTCCGGTCATTGCCGAACGTTTGGCAGACAAACCAGTATGGCATGCGAAGAGTGGAGAGCTCGAAGGAAATAAATCTGGCTAAAAACAAAAGGGTATCCGACGTCATTGTCTCGTACGCAATCGCCAGTTTTCGCAGCGTTGCATTGTGGATGGGTTCCAAGTCACCCGTAAATGGGAACGAAATCCAAGCCACGGAGACGCGGCCAGAAAGAAGTATGTCGCAAAATTACAATGGAGGTTTCGCACATCTGTTCCGTTTCCGCCCACTAAGAACCGTTATCGGCGATGTAAAAAAGAAATTGGAAGCCAAGAAGAAAGAGATGCCGTGTTCCTGTAGCCTTTATACTTAAAAGAAAAAACAAAGTAAGTCGTGTATAAAGTCACGTGACAGTATATAAATGGTGATACTTCTCTTTGGGGGGGGACAAAAGAACTGTGCGTTGGCCGTGTTTTTTTTGTTCCGATTTGGCTCTATTCCAGCTTTAACATTTCCTGGCTACGACTAGTTGATGCCAGGACTTTCGTTTTATGGATTTTACTCTTTCTTTGTTTTAGCTTGTCTGTCCGGCCCTTACAATGTTTCCCCATCGGCAGCAGAGAGAGAATCTCCGGGAATTCTGTAACAAAACCCGTTTCACCTTTTTAATTTAAAATTCTGCCTTCAGAAACGCTAAATAATAAGATAACACGGTGCAAGATTGTTGGCACGTTTTCAAATGATGCAAGACGCCAATCGACAGTTTCGTGAAATTCTTCACCGCTGATCACCGCTCGGTAAACGATTTTTTGGCATTAAAGATGAATGATATTAAATGACGAGCGAATGTTAGCCGTTTAGTTCTTTAATGAAGCTGTAAGATGAATAATTTTCTGTATAAATCAGCGATAAACATTAATACTCTTTATATATATACTGACTGTTATTGACTAGAATGCAATATATTCGTCTCCAGTTCTGAAAAGGTCTCGTCGATCGTACACTTATATTTACACTGACAGTATATAATATTAATGCTATAGGGCATTATTTTGCTCTAATCTCTCTCTCTCTCTCTCTCTCTCTCTCTCTCTCTCTCTCTCTCTCTCTCTCTCTCTCTCTCTCTCTCTCTCTCTCTTTCTTTCTCTGTTCTTCCTGACTCTCTTTGTGTTTCTCTTTCTGTTGGGTTTGATTCTCATTGTCAAACAAAAGTAGGCTTCCTCATTTATAGTTTGTGGATCAAGCTTTGTGTTAGGAATCGGCAACTGTATCAAAAAACTTTTCCTGAAAATGATTTAGGGACTGAAAGTTTCTCGTTGTTTAGAGCAATCAGAAGAATTTTACTTTCTAGTCTCAGATAACAAAGGTCATGCGAGAATCTAATTCAGGTATTACAAATTATGAAGAGGTAAATAATATGTAGAAAGTGTTTTTGGTCTATCAGATCACTAGGCGCCCTAACTTCAATCTGTATAGGCCTTATACAGTTGGTCTGCTATCCTGCTATGTTTCTGGCCTGCTATAATGTTTTGGCAACATAATTGTCTATAAGATGTTATTTTGCTGCTGAACACAAGAAATAAACAAACAATACGGCGAAATTCTTTCTGTCAGTTTGGCTGCAAATCAGCGAGATTCTGTATTACAACCTGGCGCACATCTTCCTATCTTTATGAACGTTTTATGCACTTAGCTGACAATCCAGATGTTTCAGCACGTTCTCATTCTGATTCATGTCAGGGACCCGGGGAACCAGGAAAAGGGTGTTGGATACCTTAATTTCTTTTCCAGGTGGTCACACGAAAGGAGCGGCGGCAGATAGAGCCATTCTCTTAAAGAATACAGGTCGGAATCAAATCTCAGCAAGCCGTGTTGATGAAAAACGGTGGGAAAACGTGTCTTTAAAATAGCGATGCACCCGGAAGGGATAAGCGATTGATATATAAGTTCGACGCATTCACCCTATTTATCTAACCAAGACCATTGATGATTTCCGCATACCCCAGATTCTTAACTCACCACCTTGTACTCCGGCTCATGCTCGGCCACGGGCTGAAGAAAGTGGAGTCAAAACGTTTTCACTAAGTCTTCTCCGAACCAGACGCGATCTCAAGTAAAATTTCCAGACCCGACCAAAGGACGCCCCACGTACTGAGAGATTCCCGACAGGCGACGACAAGTCAGCGAGACGTGAGAGAGAGGAAGAGGTTCTTCGCAACAGCAGACGCCGCACAGATAATCGTCATTTCGGCAAAGTGAACGGGTTGCACTATCCTTCGATAGGCCCATTAGGGTTGTTTGCACCGTCCACAGCCCACGTCAGCGGAAATGGACGTTGGCTATTGGTTGGTGTTTCGCGAAGGCGACTAACATGTTCTTGGCGAGGGGGCGGATTTCGGCGAAATAATCTTGGAGTTGAGTGGGGACGAGGCGACTGATAATGGCGAGTTCTTGTCGTCCGTCGTCTTATCTAATTCAGTTGTCCAGTGCTGGATCGAGACCTCCGTTGGACAGATATCCCCCCCTGACAGCTCGACGAGACAGAGTCTGATGAAATCTGAATGACTCAGCGTCTCAATGTCTCATTACGGCGTCCCCTTGGTGTCGTCTGCTCCATCGGGTCAGGAACAACTCATGTTTTAAAATATTTTCAAGTTCCTTTTCTTTCTTTCCCACAAGATCTCGTTCATTCTCAGCTTCACGGCTGGATTTGCTTGGTTAAGAGCCTTTTTTTCTTTAGCTGACGATTTCGGGCAACGATCTGCAAAAGCTAAAATGCCAAGGCGAGTTAATAAGCGGATAGAGTTTGGTTGCGAGACTAGCGATTTGTTCAGTCGACCTGATGGTCGAGAGTAAGTGCTGCCCTCCCACCACCACATTCAGAGTAGGGACTAACGATTGACTTCTGCATAGCTCGCGCGAACTATACACGCTATGTTTAACGAACGTGAATAGTCCTTTAAATGGCAGCTTCTTTTCTCAATCCTAATCGGAAGTGCGCGGACTCTCTCTCTCTCTCTCTGTACTGACGTCATATCTCTCTCTCTCTGTACTGACGTCATCTCTCTCTCTGTACTGACGTCATATCTCTCTCTCTCTGTAATGACGTCATCTCTCTCTCTGTACTGACGTCAATCTCTCTCTCTTGTACTGACGTTCATCTCTCTCTCTCTCTCTCTCTCTCTCTCTCTCTCTCTCTGTAACTGACGTCATCTCTCTCTCTGTATGACGTCATATCTCTCTCTCTCTGTATGACGTCTATCTCTCTCCCTCTGTACTGACGTCATCTCTCTCTCTCTCTCTCTCTCTCTCTCTCTGACTTCACCGATTTTCTCATCTGCCCCAGCTCGCTCTGAACGACCCTGAGCCGTCAGTTTCTCGATCCACTCGCAGCGATCACCATTAAACGGCTGTAGAAATATCCGCCGACGAGTAGACGTTCGTCCGTTGACCGACGGAAGGCGCAGACCCCCTTTTATCGGTTTTCTGTCAATGTCGGAGTCCGTCGCACTTCTTATCCCCGCCATTTAGCAGCTTCAACTTCAGCTGACAAACATCGGGCCACAGGTGTTGTGCTGGCGCCTGCTGCCAACATGGATCTATCTTTGTCCAATGATTGTACTGGGAACAAAGCAACCAGTCGACCTTTTAGCGATAAATCCCACTGTTACGCGCTGTAGCCGCGAACAATAATGCTCCCAGTCTCAACGCTCAGGTGAAATACCTTATAATCTGAGCAAGGAGGACGAAAATTCATCTCTAATGACTGCTGTAGAAAACCGCACGGCCAACTCTGCCTGGCATTTACAGGAAACTCACCATCTCCCTTAATTCAATGTCGTGTTACACGATTAAGTTTTAATTGTTGTAGCAAAGCTGGATGCCATCCTGTGCTATTCAAGGGAAAGAGAAACAGACGTTAATACCATCACTAGTCGGTTGTTTATTACACCGATTATCATTCATATAACTGAAATAACAAATTTCGATTTATATGGTGTTTTGAATTTCTGTGCGTCAGTCATCCAAGGACATTTTTTAGTCGGGTTTGGAATCCGTTCGTCTTTCGTACAACTCAGCGGCCTAAGTATATTTAAAAAAAAAAAACCCGCATCTTTGCACATTCACAAACTTCACGCAAGCAGCTGCCATTTTGTGCCGTCACGTTACCGAATAAATGACCTCGAGTCGTAGACTTTGCTTTCGTAAGCGAGACGGCGTTGAATCCCTCGAGAGGCAGTTACCAGAAATGGGAAACGATTCTGGAAACTTCAGGTGTTTTATCAAAGAGCAGACGCTCGATGTCTTACCGTTTTGGGGCTGTTTTAGAAACCCGCCCATCCTCCCTCTTCATCTGCCGGATAGTTCGTGTTCTCGTTCGACCCCCGCGTAATCGCGGCCCCGGTTATTCGCGGAATTTTCCTTAGAACCTAACTAATAATTGTTCGTGGAAACCCCCGCATATTCGCGGAATCGCAAGATTTTTTATGGCTTTTTTCGTGGCAATATATATTTCTTCACGATTTTTAACGCTAAATTATTAATAACAATATAATTTACTAATTTTGTAATATAAACACTAACGTAAATTCATCAAAGTATCAATATAAAATAAACGCTATTGGCTGAAGGTTTGAAAGTAGCCAATCAGAGAGCGTTATTCATTTCTCCTTGCTGCTGATTGGCTGCTGACCACGAGGCGCTGTCTCAGGCAGATGCAGCCCAGCATCATCCCAGTTTACCGCGTGTAGCTATCTCGAGTGTTTCGCTGATTGTTGTATTTTAATAAATTATTATTATATATTCACTTATATTTTACGTTATATTTTGACGTTTATAGGCATTTTTATGGACCACGTCCAATATTCGCGGTTTTTCACTCTTCGCGGGTGCTCAAGGGACGTAACCCCCGCGAATACCGGGGGACAACTGTATATATTTACTGAACCACTTTAGTAGTAAGAAATACGCACATGTAATGAGTTACGTACTGAAATGCACTGCAGGCTTTGACTGAACTTTTACCAGGTCGGGAGAAGTAGTCGACCCCAGACAGAAATGCAATCTCGCTCGAAACGCGCAACCTTGTCGTACTACACCGGTCAATATAAAGAGAGGCATTAGTAAGAGACGAAATGGCACCGGGCGAGAGTTTGTGTGTTTTATTTTAAATAGTTTAAATTCATTACTGTAACTTTAAATATGAACGAGAGTAGGTGTTCTCTAAACACTGAATGTCCCACGTTTACGTCAGCCTAACATGTATTATTTTAAAAGGATTTTAAGTCGATTTTTTTTTTTTTTGTTAGTCCATGAACCGTTTCTGGGGACTAGATCATTTTTGAACGATCCTGGTGACTCAGCTCTGTGTTCCTGGATTCAGATATTATTAAGATTTTTCTTGAACATCCTTTAGTTATCCTTGTCACAATGCAAAAAAAAAAAAAAATTTTTTTTTTCAGGCACCGTTCTTTCAGTTCACTGAGATGGCTGCTCCGTTGTACCGGTTAAAACCTGAACTGATAAAACAGGAACCGTTTAAGAGATTCTTTGCCTTATAAACCTGACGTTTCGCGAGTTGTTGCAGCGGAAGACGAACGTTTTATAGCAGGCACACCGATAATAACGCTCGCCGCATTGAGGTATATTAAAGTCCTTTCACCTCACCGACAGAGCGATTCCTGGAATGATTTTCATTGGAACAAGGATAAATGAACGATGTCTCGAAAAGTCGCAGTGATATTTGAATACAGAAATATACAGCTAAGTTACCAAGGTTGCATAGAGATCAAGATGAAATTAAGAACGATTTATAGCCTAATTAAGGCATTTCAAGGATCCATTAAAAAACCCTTCAAACTAATAAATATTATTCTGTGGTAAATGTGGAACAATTACAGATATGTTACGAGAAAATAAGAAGTATTTTATCACATACGTATCGTTTAAGAGAAATCGTTCATCAATAACGAAGAGATAAAAATATCACAGTATATATTCATATTTTACTGATCGTATACTTAAAATAATGGTTCTTTAAAATATCTCATTGCAATAAGGGAAATTTGAGGTTGATGTTTGTTTTCTCGTTAAAATGTTACTCAACGCTATTCCAGTTTAACTGTTACTCGTCACAACGCTATTCTGGTTTAACTGTTACTCATCTCAGCACTATTCCAGTTTAACTGTTACTCGTCACAACGCTATTCCAGTTTAACTGTTACTCGTCACAACGCTATTCCAGTTTAACTGTTACTCGTCACAACGCTATTCCAGTTTAACTGTTACTCGTCACAACGCTATTCTGGTTTAACTGTTACTCATCTCAGCACTATTCAGGTTTAACTGTTACTCAATGCTATTCCAGTTTAACTGTTACTCGTCACAACGCTATTCCAGTTTAACTGTTACTCGTCACACGCTATTCCAGTTTAACTGTTACTCGTCACAACGCTATTCCAGTTTAACTGTTACTCGTCACAACGCTATTCCAGTTTAACTGTTACTCGTCACAACGCTATTCTGGTTTAACTGTTACTCGTCACAACGCTATTCCAGTTTAACTGTTACTCGTCACAACGCTATTCTGGTTTAACTGTTACTCATCTCAGCACTATTCAGGTTTAACTGTTACTCAATGCTATTCCAGTTTAACTGTTACTCGTCACAACGCTATTCCAGTTTAACTGTTACTCGTCACACGCTATTCCAGTTTAACTGTTACTCGTCACAACGCTATTCCAGTTTAACTGTTACTCGTCACAACGCTATTCCAGTTTAACTGTTACTCGTCACAACGCTATTCCAGTTTAACTGTTACTCGTCACAACGCTATTCTGGTTTAACTGTTACTCGTCACAACGCTATTCCAGTTTAACTGTTACTCGTCACAACGCTATTCCAGTTTAACTGTTACTCGTCACAACGCTATTCCAGTTTAACTGTTACTCGTCACACGCTATTCCAGTTTAACTGTTACTCGTCACAACGCTATTCCAGTTTAACTGTTACTCGTCACAACGCTATTCCAGTTTAACTGTTACTCGTCACACGCTATTCCAGTTTAACTGTTACTCGTCACAACGCTATTCCAGTTTAACTGTTACTCGTCACAACGCTATTCTGGTTTAACTGTTACTCGTCACAACGCTATTCCAGTTTAACTGTTACTCGTCACAACGCTATTCTGGTTTAACTGTTACTCATCTCAGCACTATTCAGGTTTAACTGTTACTCAATGCTATTCCAGTTTAACTGTTACTCGTCAGAACGCTATTCCAGTTTAACTGTTACTCGTCACAACGCTATTCTGGTTTAACTGTTACTCATCTCAGCACTATTCAGGTTTAACTGTTACTCAATGCTATTCCAGTTTAACTGTTACTCGTCAGAACGCTATTCAGGTTTAACTGTTACTCGTCACAACGCTATTTTATTAAATTTTTTCCGTTACACATGAATCCATTTAAAATGTTTCGAATTATAACTAAAAACATCATTAAATACGTTTTTAATAAACTATTCTCTTAATATAAATCGGTTCATGTGATGGGTATCAAAGCACGTGTGATGATGCGTGAAAACAAGTAGATTGCACAAGCAATAAAATGTAGAAAATCCCTTTAACATGACATCAGACTGAAGGGTGCTTCCGTGAGTCGGAACATCTGGGCAAAGAAACAGCATCAGTATCAGTGTTGATCAAAGCGGATGTCACTGTAGACCGTAATAATTACAGAATTATTTAACCTGTTAAATTATTAACACAATTTTGGATTTATTAAACGGTTAAATCAACCAGTTTGAGTTGAAAAATCTTTGAAAAATCAATTCAATTAAAATGCGTGAAGAGTAACTCGACAAACCTAACCCCGGAAGGTCAGACAGTTTCCAGGTGAACTTCCGTGTGGGCGGAAGTTTTCCTCTGACTTCTCACAGCGCATCAAATCATCTTTTTTCTTTTTAAAGAAAAGAAAGCCCACGCTTCTCATAAGGCATTTTGTTTTAAAGTTCAGCATAAAACAAAAACAGAAATCCGAAGAGATTAAAATGAAGCAGTTGTTGCATTAACCATTGTTTTTTTTTTTTAAAATTAATCACCCTTACAATCTCTTGGCTGAGTGGTCGCCATAGTTGTCTCGTTACGTTGGTTCAACGGTCCCGCTGTCTGTTCGGATAATACAGGGAAGAGAGGTGGGGAGGAGAAAAAGAAAGGGGGGAGGGAATACTTTTTCGAGACCTATCTTAGCCCAGAACTATTGGTGGAACTCATAATCCCAAATCCCGGCCATAGCGGGGCACAAAGTCGTTAGCCAATTCTGAGTTCACTCCTACATTCTTCCTATACTTTTCCCGACTTTCTGATTATCAAAATGGCTCGAACTACTCGCGGAGTTCTGAATTTTAGCGTCTTTTAGACGTGATTTCCCATCGTTCCAGAGATACGGCCAAGGCAGAATTCTAACCCTGACCATCTGTCACAAATTTTACACTTAATGGCTAACCCTGTCCCTTATCCCTAACCCTCACCTAACTCTTTAAGCTAGCAACAAAAGACTAACCCAACCTAAATCCTAACTCTTGGTTCTAGCCCCAATTAATCTAAAATCTCCAGCATTTGGAAACCACTGTACCTTTAAGACAAAACAGACCACAAAAGGAGAGCGACATTTCTCTAAGTGAAGATGGAGTTAATGGAGTTCACTACGCAGTTGGCGGTCAACGTCACGCGGCAGCCTGACGGCAAACTACTGATAATGTTGACGATTATGCAGCTGACATGCCGTCGGATACCAGCAAGTAGCTCTGGTGTCCGCTTCTAAATTCTCTCTCTCTTCTCTCTATCTCTCTCTCTCTCTCTCTCTCTCTCTCTCTCTCTCTCTCTCTCTCTCCCCCTCTTCTCTCTCTCTCCCTCCCTCTCTCTTCTCTCTCTCTATCAAGATGATTCGTCCTCTCTCTCTCTCTCTCTCTCTCTCTCTCTCTCTCTCTCTCCTCTCTCTCTCTCTCTCTCTCTCTCTCCTCTCTCTCTCTCTTCCCTCCCTCTCTCTCTCTCTCTCTCTCTCTATCAATATGATTTCGCTCTCTCTCTCTCTCTCTCTCTCTCTCTCTCTATCAATATGATTCGTCAGTCCGTATTAAAAAACCCACTCGAAAAATCGCATTGGAACATTCTCTTCTTTGAAGTGTTTCCCAGGTTGCGTTCAGGTTTAACGCGAGTTAATTAATATACATATATAAAAGGTCTTAATTGAGCTCCTTGCAAGACT
>JACATO010000165.1:0-61359 GCA_018389105.1 Nautilus pompilius | reverse complement strand
GTTTAATGAGAGTTCACTGTATATTAAGACTGTTTTATCGGATCTATACATATAAGATTTGAAAAAGAAAAACAGTCTGATATTTAAAGCAAGTTTGTATCTGGACTAGTCAAACACATTACTAGACTTTGTACATCAGTTTTCATTCCATTATTTTGATGACATCAACTAACTACAGGTGAGTCTGTTCCTCCTGTAATAATGTTAAATACCAGATAAAAGAGAAACAATATACAGTAAAACCCCATTTAGCACCACACCTCTTTAATCTGATTTGTTTACAGAACTTGCCTCCTGAGAGATTGTTATTTATATGAGAGAAAAGAGATTAAGAAAATCCATAAATGTAGTCAAAATTATGACTTTGAACAGAGCTGCTCGAGAGCCAGCAGTTTTGTTTACAATTTTTTTTTTTTTTTTGGTGTCGTGTGGTGTTTAGGGGTGTAGGTGTAAGGTTGCATATGTTAGATTGCAAGCTGGGTCGGTTCCACGACCACCGCCACACCTGTTTACAAGTGAGGCCTATTTTCGACCTATGTTCTGTTTAATGTTTACCTCAGCCTAACGAGAGCAGAGCTACCCAACTCCTCTGTATTGCATGCAGGGGGGTAGGTTTCTCCAGGCTGAACTCTCTAGAACAGAGTTTTCTCTCTGTATGGTCCTTGTTCTGAGGAGGGAAGTTTGGGCCACTGTTTATTTGGTAAATCCAAATTGGGGGGGGAGTGGGGTAGGTCTCTATTTTTAATTGTTTGTGAAATTTCCTGATTGGTCTCTTCCAGTCTTCCCTCATCAGGGAACCAGAGGTTTCCGGGATGCTGTAACCCAATTCCACACCACTCGTACCCTGTGTACTGTTTTGGTCCTAGTTGTTATTTGGACTGGAGTGGCGAGGTAACGAAGACAGAAGCATGGTTAGTCCATTTATTTGGGGTGATAAGTTGGGTAGGAGGCTTTATAAATAAAGAGAGGCTTACACTTAAAAGAAGGGGAGGGGGCTGGAGTTTGTTTGATAGAAAAAGATTGAAGTTAAATTTTTAGAAAAAGAAATGAAATAGAGTGTTGTATTAAAAGAAGTACAGTTAGCTGTAATCAGAGATGAACCAGGTCTTCTTAGTTGTTTCTTTCTTTTGTCAGATGACAAAGATGTATCATGCAATAATAATTCTTTTTTCACCAAAGGATGATTATTCACCTAACAGTAAATAAAGGCAAAAAAAGGCAAGCAAAATCACATTTACATATTACATGAGTCAAACAGTTAAATTAAGAAAGAAGGAAGAGAGGAGAGTTGACTCATGGGGCTGGTCTAAGGTGGGGTGGGTTAGGTTAGAGATGTCTGTATGTACGATGAGTTTGTTTGTGGTGGAAATGTGATGTAAAGCATTATTAATCAACCATATGGATGAGAAATATGCTCTGTCATTTATGCTGGATTGTTTGACTGCATATTTTTGTTGTAACCAATTTGTTACATAATTTTGGAATAGTAGTTTGGTTGAGGTGAGGTGACTGCTCTCTAAAGCCTTTCGGCTACCCAAGCAATCCGCTGGGCGGTAAAAACCAGAAAATTAGCCAGTAAAAGCAACGCTTTCTGTACATTCACAGCCAATCAGCGCTCGAGTTCTTTATTATAAATTGAGACTGCTGCACCATGGTCTCCCTTTGTCTGCAGATTTTTGCCCAATATTTTGAACAGTAACCCAAAATGACTGGAAAGGGGTGTGTGTGTATGATTCTGCTACAAATGTGCCAAAGGTGTCAAGAAAAAGTAGGATCTGGCTCATTCTTTGAAGTTGGCTGTTGATAATCTGAACAATTTTAAGGAACAGTGATAAGATAAAAACTTATTCTAAGACCACCAATACATTAATGGTTAAAAAGTTAACTCCGTCAAGAATCATTCTGTTGGAGAAGTCGAAAAGTAGGTTAAGTATCTGAATGGGAGATCAGGAAAAAGACAGGAGCATCTTTACCCATCTACGAGAACAGGAAGGTGAAACATAAAAGATGGAGACTTTCACTGTGAGCTGAGGCTGTTTTGACCGGTTAAGGAAATGAACTAAACGGCATGACATTCATGATGGTGGGGCTGCTGTGAGTGCAGATGAACAGGCAGCCCTTGGATTCCCCAACATGTTCAAAGTCATCAAGTGTGGAAACTACCCTCACAGTTTGTTTTTAGTGAGGATGAGACAGGCCTTTCTTGGAAGAAAATGTCTTCTTGTACTTTCATTTCCTGAGAAGAGAAGCCTGTATCGGGATACAAGGTGGCTGCCAAGATCTGTCTCATGCTTCATTTGACTTCAAGCTGAAACCCAAGCTCGTTTATCACTCCAGGGCTCCACGAGCTGTTTTTGTCATTTTTTTTTTTCAACGCTGTGAAGTGTTCCTATGAGAAAACTGGCGTTGGACCTAGAGGACCATTGGTGATTGGCTGTGATCCAGGCTACTCAGATAATCTCTCAAGCATCCAGACTCATCAGCCTCACAACTGGATGAGGTGGATACAGACGGTGTGGAGCATCTACTTATGTCACCTAAGAGCAGCCCTAATGATGATTAACTGGAAGAGTTAGCTCAGATCCGGGAACAGGCGGTGGTGTGTGACCTTGAAAAAGCTTCAGAAGAAAGAGTCAAGTATCGAACAGATCACATATATATAATGCACCAATACAGGAGGAATGACCTGGAGTGGGAACACAGCATCAGTGCAAAAAGGATGATGATCAGTGCCATTGACTGTTACAAAGAAATGTTCCATGAGAGGCGACACCAGCCAAAAAAGTTAAGCCTGCCCGCCTTTTTGAAAAGAAGCCGTTACTGTGTAAGGAATCATAGTCTGGCCTTTCCTAGGACAGTTAAGACTGTTTGTGTTCATTTACTTTAATAAGTAATTCTGTACTGTAACAATATATAGTTGCCACTACTTAAATAAAGCAATTAAACAAAATTCACAGGTAATAGACAATGCCTTCAATTACATATAATCATATACATAATGCTATAATAACCCTGTTTAGAGCTCAGTTCTTAGTAACCCTTCCTGAGCCCTAATCGAACTATTACTGTACAATCATCCAAATTATACAAACACGAGAGTTGTTATGCATAGACCACTGTGCTACAAACACAAAAAAGCCTACTCTCATAAATACTCTTGATAGTTTTGTTACAACTCTTCTCTCATCCATTATTTGGTATCTCTACTCTCCTTGCTTTGTTTTGTTTTTTTTTTCCATTTGTGCTCAATGTGGCACCGTGTAAAACCAATGGGAAGAAATGTCTGCAATAATGGTCGAACTCAGTCGTCACCAAAAAATCAAAACCAGTCAGGCTCCAAGCATGGTGCTGGATGTTCTCTTGAATAATAGCCTGAAACTACCAATGGAACAGTTAGACACACACATACACACAAATCACGATGAAGCAGCAGTAAACGCCTATTCAGAAGCATTCTTATCAGCACTGTACAAGCAACACTCACTGGGCAGTCAGACTCCTTTCTTCTGATACTCAGCTTTTCACGTCTGCATCTCAGAGACTCTGGACAACTGTAACCTTAACATTGCTGTCCACCCAGCACAATATATTTAAAGATGCCGTGTTGACTTTCACTTAATCTCTCTATCTATTAATGTACAGCATCAAAACCCATCACTGGTCCAAGATCAAGGAATGGACTAGAATTTTTATTCCAAAATTCAAGAACATTTTTGCTTGTTTTATTATTTCATAGTACTAAGAAGCTGCACATAAATTTATCATTGTTGAAGATAACTGTTCATCAATTAGAACTAACATAAAACAAAACACACACAATTCTTAATTACGATGCAAACTCGCCACACGATAAAATCTTAAAAAGTTAAATGCATAAAAGTACAGACTGTATGAGACTAGAGATGAAATGTTGATGTGCTGAGGAGAGGCTAAAAATGATCAAAACAAATAATAATTAATGTTTAAGGCACAGGCAGGCAATCAATGTCTATATAAAAAGATAAATATTTCATTCAATATTAAATTTGATCTAAATATTTAATATGTGTAAATTTACAGCAAAATTAATTCATAATCCTTAACACCTGAGACACTTTGAAGAGGTCTTTGTCTCTCCAATTATTTTTAATACAGATGCAAGCGGAACAATCAAAGTACGATAGCACAGCCAACCATCATTCTGGTCCACTATGAAAGACAAACAAAAAGCTGATCTTTCTACTGACATAAATACTTTCATTAGCAAATTTTCTTTCGGTGATTGTGTTATATTTGTATTTCCTTTTATCATGTCTTTGTTTTATCTGAGAAAAATAAATTGAGAAAAATTCAAAGCAGCAGCACAGATTCAATGGCACAGCTTCTAAGCAATTTTCAACCCAGGCTGTCTTCCCCTCTCACCTCTCGTTACTCCAAACACAATCCAAAGTTAAGCAAGTTGTTTCTGGTTCTGAGGGAAAACATCCACTGTTGCTGCTTTATTCATTTTATTTATTTATTTATTTATTTGACAACTGAAATATATAATAATAAATGGAAGAATTTCTTCTCTGTCCATGGTGGACCAAACATCCTGGATGCTAACTTATACTTACAACCCCAAACAAGCAACTTACTGAAACGTTTAGGTCTTACAGAAAAAACACCGACCACAACAACAAATATAACTTATAATAGTCATCTTGATTACAAATAACTAGCCTGATGTTCGTGCAACAAATAAAATAGAATGTAAAGATGAAAAAATTTTCATAAAATTCAAGGTGAATCACCAAAGAAATTCCCAGTGAACCCAGGGACCTACATCAGGGTAAAAATGTTATTTATTTCTGATGACACTTGTTGAATTTCTGCAACAGCTTTCACAGGTGTAGCCAGGTGTCTTGCTGTGGTACACCAACCACAGATCTTGCTTCCTTAAATTGATGGATAAGATTATACCTGCCCTTGGGCTAAGAGGCCCCCAACAGTAATCTCTGCTATTGAAAGCCATGTACAGCTGCCCCTACACTACAATGACAGTTATCGGAAAATTCATGCAATTGCTAAGCGATCTGATCTTACAGAGAAACTGTTCACAGGTAGCTCTGTTATCTTATAAGCAGAGTAAATATCATCAGCAGTGTCATCACAGTGGATAAGTGGTGCCTTCTAGTGGCAGAATCTACAAACTCTGGGAATGCATTCTCTGTGATCTCCTGTGCATGCATACTTTCACTGACCTGGTTACCTGGTAGATACATACTGTGAAGGAAATAAAATATTTAGACATTTGTTTTAAATACATTTGAATTAATTTTTGAATTAAAATAAATGAAGAACTCAGATGCTTCTTTTGAAGTATTTACAGAAGGCATTAGATAAACTTTCAATAGTCAATAATGAGAGAAAGTTAGCTACCAACTACTGGACGATATCAAATACTTATTTCACAAAAACACCATCATTATCCACAGATTATATAAATAAAACAAATGTTGCAATCCTCAAAAGAAATCACAATTACTGTTAATTTTTGCCACCTAAACACAATAAAACTGCTAATAATTAATTAACACTTGTAAAAGGCATCATCCAATCAGATTCAGGTATAGGAAGAAGATTAAATAAGACACATTCTAGGTTTCGGTAAATCCACATATATATGTGAATGTGTGTAGGATCTCACGTAAACCACTCTTTTTAAATAAGCAATTTTCACTAACTGGGTTAATATCATTAAGTACCAACCTGCTTTCCTTTTGAATAATTCATAAGGAACTCTATACTAATAATAATAAAATAAACAAACAAACTCCAGGTCAGAAATTACAGAAATTGACAGTAATCCCAGGGCTGTAATGGCATCTTCATCCAACAATTAGGAACCAATCTCTTGCCTCATGTAAATTCCATCATTTTCTATTTTGTTAAGGTAATGCATACCTGCCTGTAGTATTTGCTGCAGCGATCAGTTTTACACAAACATGTACAGAAGACCCCGGCCCTTCCCTGAAAATGGATCCTTTAGAATAAAGCTAATTTATTTCAAACAGGACCTCTTCCAATATGCTGCAGGCAGCAGACTGATGAGAGTGGGGCTATGCTAACTCAGCATTGTGGCTGCAGGAGTTCAGTCCAGTTGAGCAGCAACACTAATTAGTAACCAGACTCCCTCCTCTCTGGATGACTCTAGGAGAGACAGAAGCTCGAAATGGTTGCCACATGGAGAGCAGTTCCATCCTTCTAACTGACCACTGTGGCTGCTGAATGCAGCAGCACGATAAACAACAAATATTTTATTACTTTGTAACTAGGGAACCACCACCAACCAACCATGACCACAAACAGAAAGGTGAAGTTAATTCAAAGGTATTCCAAAAGACTTCCTCATTAATGGAAATTAAGTTAGTTCTCACTGTACGTGTTTAACAGATAAAATCTAAATCATTGGCTAGCAGCTGTATCAATAAGCTATCCCTGTTCAATAACCAGCCTGGCCTAATCAATGTAAACGCAGGTAACACATAAGGTGTGAACATGCAGCTGGAAACTCTACCTGACATGTTCAAAAAGTTATCAGTTACTATTTACTGTTAATATTAACAAACAAAGGTTCACTTTAATCAACAAGAAAGTTCAGGTTGTGCAGAATTATGGCTTATAACTGGCTCTGAGCAGGCACAATGTTATTACTTTCAAATTAACAGCCCAAGGTGAAAAGGCATTGCTAAATAAAGTCTTCCTCACACATTTGTAACATAGTACAAGAGCTGACAGAAACTATGCAAAAACAGCCAAGAACCATATTTCTATTACTGAGTACGGCAATCGGTGTTTTGTAATTTTAGTGTAGTTAACTGTTGTTAATGATAACCGCTTGATTAAAAGACCAAAGTGGCCACCATATTTCTCATGTTTAAGTATCTTAGATAGAGCAAAACTACTATTTACATTTGGTTTTTCTTCTTCAGTCTTTCAGACCGCGGCTGTCAGTTCCTGCAGCATCAGGCCTCATGGGCAACGGTTGCTCTCCTAACTGATCCAACTTCCTTTTTCAGTTTCATGAAAAAGAAAAGGAACAAATCTTTCATCAGCATCATTAACAAATTGCTGCGTTCCTGTGAAGAACCATGATTGTTCACACTACCACAACTGGCCAAAAGGGTTTGATGACCCTCCACAATGTGGCTTTTCCTCATTCATCTGAATATTCATCTTTTGACTGCTGCACCTTGGTACAGTAGCTGGTCTGAACACCAGGCTAAGCTTCTGGCCCCAAAATTCCTGCCAATTACTGAAAGGAAATCCAGCTGATTTATGCTCCTATACAACAACCCTGCTACTGGAAGGATGGATGTGTATGTGTACTACAAGCCAGCAGCTGACGTTTTCCAGAACAGTCATGATTTGGACAAAGGTTTTTTTGTAAATTAATTAATTATATTTAAACCAGACTCCAAATAGTGCATTGATTGAGAAAGTTCCCTTCTAGTACCCAAGACAAAAATAGATAAGGCTGGTAGCAGTAATCCCATTTATTTAATAAACCAAATGTATAGGAAGAAAAGTATAGAATTTAAGTTAATACAGCACAATGTACATTTCTATCGAGCTTATTGAAATACAAGTTAATTAAGAAAATGAGTGAAGACAACCTACAACTTGAAGACAATGAAAATATTGCCACTCCCAGCCTGTACAGACAATGCTGGTCTGAAGGTACTTGATTCTCCTGTGAAGCTTTCGTTCAAGAAATATCAAGCATATAATATTTACCTGAAATGTAAATATGCAGAATGTTGTAAATCCAGTTTCACATAATTTTTGGAGTGAGCATTTTAAAGGCTACTTAGACTTAGTTCAGCACAAACTGATCTACTTGACAAAAGGAAGCAACTAAAAACCTAAGTAATGGATGTGTTTGCCATGTACAAGAACCTGCAATCACTACCATAACAATTCCAACTGAAGGTTCATTACAATGTGATAGAAAAACCACAAGAAACACGTGAATTGCACCATTCATACATGTAGTCATTAATAATGTGGATAGTTTGGTACGGTATTCAGCTACAGCCCTGTGCATACAGTCCCAGCCAGATAAGGTTTTTTGTATTAAGTGTCTTCTATGGTCCTTCAACTCTGTCAACACAAGGCTGGAGGTATGCAGCTTTTATAATGATTGAAGGGCTGCTGGGACTGAGTTCAACAACAACTTATCAAGGAGCAGCAATAAGTAACCATAGCTAGATAACAGACCAGATGTAGCCACCAATTTAGCTGCTCTACCTGGCTTAACAGTATTATCAGGTTATTCTGACAGAGACTGCTTTAGTTCATAAAATACCTGACTTGGACTGCGACAGCAGGATTGACTTCAATGATACACATTTCATTACATAGTAGGCTTGATACAACAGTTCTCCCTGGGCTTGTTGGTCTTGAAGGCATTGTGACAGGTCAAAGTAACATTCCTCCTGCTCGACTGTGCGGAATTGGTTGTGTCCGGTATTCTACACCCGTTAGAACCATGATAGCACAGAGGGAGATTGGTGCCTGATAGCGCTCATGTAAACTGTACTCTGGTTAAATGGAACCAGTTTCCCTTCTCTGAAGGAAGTAAATTCAGCCTTCATTTTGCTGATGGCTGTTTATGTTTGTTGAATCCAAACCAATGGAATGCAGACTGTGATATGTTAGAGAAAGCATTCTAAAGGTGACATCTTTCTAGTATGGCACTCTACTTTACATGACTATAAAAGCAAACTGATTATATTTGTGTAAAGGTCATGAGACTAGGAAAAATGAGAAGTGAGTATTCACTGATATCATGACATCACTAAATGCATTAAACCATTCCAGACATCACACAAAATAAACAATGTAAAGTCAATGTTTATGATCAATTTTGATTTGCATGCAAATGTTTCATCTTTAATACATTAGTAAATCCATGTCACAATACTTCTGCATTGTTGATCAGTTTATCTAGGAAGCTGCTGAGATATCCTCAAAGGTGAATTAATAATTACTGAATAAGAGCGCACCAAAATATTTCAGTTTTCAACATCTGAGTGCATCATATAAAATCAAAGAGAAAATGAAACCATGAAATTTTATTTAAAATGCTGCCAAAAGGTGACTTAAACCTTTTCATTCTACAAATAATTGATAATGCAAAGTAATCCTTAGTTATGGATAAGGTTATCTGCTCTTATGTGGGGGGTGAGAATCAGTGATCTTTTCATGCTGAATCCTGCGTCTTTTCTTAATATCACATTTAATAAAAGAAAAAGTTGGAGCATTTTGTGTATTGTATAGTGTTAAAATCCATTACATCATCAGCAGTGACGATGTCCAGATTTCCTTATGAATGTATTCTTTTGATCGCTGCTCTTCGTTGGTCTCAGTTGTTTAGCCTTCAATTGGCCATCAGGATACTCACAATAGGATTCCTATCTGGGCTCTGCTAGGTTCAGGGATGCAAACGCAGTCCACCACAAGCCTTTCCAAGTTAAATGTGTTCTGTATGCATGGCATGCTACTCCATTTTCCTGTATTATATGACAAATGCAGTTGAGAATTCCTTAATTAATCAAGATGAACATGTAACTGGCAGACATCCATCAAATGGTCCAAATCTGCTGTGCTTAATAGCAGACTGAAGATGAAAACTGGCTCTACCAATGTGCACCAGGACAATAGAAAAGGTAAATGTTTCTCATCGTTGAAGACTAGAGACTTCCATTTTTCAAGGGATCTACAAATTTGTGCCAACTAAGGTGATTAACTATATTCAAATCTGTTGCCAATGGCTTTCATCAATAAACTCACGCAAGTATTACAAAGTTTATACAAGAGCAAATACTCAGGTGTCAGGGAAAGTGACATTCTCAGCTGATACAGCAGCAGAGATTGTTGCATGTCACTGACAGTGGCTACACATTCAGGATGTTGGTGTACAATGTTACCCCTAAATAGAAAAAATTATTTGATGAACAGTGAAAGATGGCAGTAATACTGCATATAAACCATATTTTGACAGACATTTATCTGACCCTGAGTAAATGTGGAAATACTTTGGCTGCCACATTCCTCTGGAAATAAATGAATGCCTACTCGGTAGCCCATTTCAAAGTGATGATGATGGTAAAATCTATAAATGAAAGATAAATTCAGCTTTCTGTGATGTTCAAATTATTATGACTACAACCTGTACAATATCACAAGCCAACTTTAGTAACACGCTACTTCAACTATAGTACTATTATAATTACACAGACGATAATAACATTTTTTCTTGATAGTCAGAGAGATTACTTATTATAAAGTCATCATATAATACTCTTTATTTATAGAAATTTGTGTAAAATTTTTATTTGTATATCACATGATGAAGTCTTAAAACATGTACTTTCTAAATTTAATGCGTATTTCAAACCTTACTCGAGGGTAAAATCAATGAAGCTGACTGCAGCTATAGATAAAGTCCTGTGCTCAGTGAGAGACCTTTATTTTAGGAAAATTCTTTAAAGTGGGTGTAAGAAACCCAGAATTCAGCATCATGTTACTATGCACTGCTAGATAAGAAGGCAAGAAACACGTGAACACACATAGAGCCAGCCATCTATCAAATACTGTTACATACCTATTTTTCATAGAATCTGGGCAGATTTTTGAAAAAACCTCTGCAAATAAAAAAATTATTTAATATTTGTCTCTAGATTGGTGCTGCTGCATAAAGGCCAGATAAATGTGCTAGGCCACCACACACTTTATACTTGGAAAAGAAAAAGAACTGTTTCAATATTATTCAAGAGGAAGCTGCCAGTTCTTTCTCATTTCATCCCCTTAACAAAGAACCAACCACTCAAATATGGTGAGAAGTGTATCAACATGTGACAAATTCCTCTCTCAGGCAATTAATTTAAAAATCAGATGAAAAAGGTAAACAGTTTCTATGTTAAGAAAGAGCGCCATATAGACTGACTAAATTTTTACACTTAAATAACCAAATCAAACCATAAGAAAACAATTTGTAAAATACGAAGCTATAAAAAACTAGAATATTTTAATATTCTTTGGAGGTAACTGGAAATTAATTGTTATAAAATGTTCTATTAGGTTTAGTGGTTAATCCGGATTAAGGAGATCCGTTTATTATATCATTATGCTTCGTGACAAATTTGTAAATAGTATTTGCTAGTCAAAAGCTGAGAGGAATCTAAAAAGTGAAACAAAATATTTGTTGACCCTAAATGAAGGATTTCTTGTTGTTTGTGTTAATTTTGTCAACTGGAAGACGATATAATGGAATTTTAAGTAATTAAAATAGATGTTTTTTGGAGTGAAATCAAGACATTGGTCTGGTGTTGGGTTGAATGTCTCACTAGTAAACTCTATTCAATCTTAATTTTTACACTTTCTTTAATTAGTTTTTAAACAAATTATTACTATCTTTCCATTCCATTTTGAAATGTAGACTTGACTGATGGTCACAGACTTCTATTGGAATTATATCAAAAAGTTATTTAAAAAATACATTTAATGTAAATAAGTAAAACAGAGGTAAAATCATTCATCAGATTTCAATGTGTGTATATACACTGACAGATAAAAATCAAACAAACTAAATGTTGTGAAAAGAAGGAAAATGTAACTTCACTTACTTCTTTTTTTACAACTGGTTATGACAAAATACAAGTCAACTCCGCCCAACAGTAGAGCACCAACCAGAACAATGGCACCAGCTGGAAACAAATGAAAAGAAACATTAAAAATAAATGTTGATGATGTATAAATATTCTCTTAGAATATAAAAACAGAACCACCATCCATTCTTTGATATAATTATATTAAATACAATTGTTAATATTGTAATGCAATCTAACTAATAAAAGATTCACTGAGGAATTCTTATTTCCAAAGTAAACATAAATATCATCAAAACTGTATGTCAAATAGTGAGCATCCAGCCTCTCTGCCTCCTACAGCCACAGCGTAGACCAGGTCTGTGGTGCATCACTGACTGGACTGGAGACAGACAGTCATCATCATCCCTTTAAACTAATGGTTCCCAAACTTTTTCAGCTTGTTACCCAATTTAGCATGCCACATTAAGCATGTTACCCCTTTCACAAAATGTTGTCAACATTGATATATATGACTAAATAAAAACACTAGAGATATTTTCTTTTATTTATTGTATTTGAACATTGTGCATCTCTAATGACTATTGCCAAAGATGTCAAGAACATCAGTGGGATGGATGGAGTTGCCTGCTTGAAGCTAGTTGAGGAATCCTTGGTTTCGTGGTTGAAAGTGCCAGCCTGGCATCGTTCGCAACATCCAAGCGAGTCCTCTTTTTTGTTTTCATCCCCAGCACAGTTGAGAACCCCTTCTCGCAGAGATACGTTGTTGAGAATGATACCAACAACTTCAAGGCTCTTTTGGACAGAGTTGGCGAGTCAGCTAGTCGTGAAATCCAAAAGGAATCTGCATTTTGGTTTTGGAATTCGATTTTCAAGGCTTCATTGGCTCGCATTGTGATCCACTCCTCCTTTGCAGGGAAATCATTATCATGAATGGCCTCATCAGGTACAGAGAAGGGATGAATGATCCACTGAAGACTGGCTGTTTCTTGGTCACCCTCAGGAAAGTAGTGATGCATGCTTGTTTCAAGCCCCTTCAAATGGTCGCTCATCTCTTTGTTGATGGTCTGTAGAAGTGATCCAGTATCCTGACTATTTTCCTCAACAAACTGGTCTAGGGTGGGGAACTGGGCTATCACTCCTTTCTCCAAGCGCCGAATCCAGAGTCTCAGTTTCCCCAGAAATGCAGTCACAGTTTGATGGGCATCAATGACAGTCGTGTTTCGGCCCTGGAGTTGCAGATTACCACTGTTCAGCTCCACAAATATGTCGGCCAAGTAACAAAGTCGAGCAAGCCACTCCTTATCAGTGAACTTGGTAGCAAAAGGAGATCCTTGAATAGCCTTTCGGAGCTCAATGACTCGACGTACAACCTTGCCTCGTGACAACCAGCGAACATCGGTGTGGTAGAGCAGAACTTGATACTGCTCTCCCATTTCTTTGCACAGCTCCTTGAAAATGCGCGAATTCACATCCCTGGACTTGATGAAGTTGACTATTTTCAACACATCTTCAAACGCTAACTTCAGATTACCAGGCAGGCTTTTCGATCCAAGAGAGTACCGATGAATGATGCAATGATCTACAGAAATTTCTGGATCACAACTTGTATGAGGCCCCGTAATCCACGATAACCACCCCTTATCGACGGTGCTCCATCGACAGAGACCTGGATTATAGATTGTGTCAGTTGGTCAGAAGAAGAAGAAAGCAAGAGAGAGAGAGAGAGAGAGAGAGAGGAGAGAGAGAGAGAGAGACAGAAAGAAAAATTAAGAAAGAAACGGAAAAAAGAGAAACAAAAAATTGAGAAAATAAAAAGGAAAAATAAGAAAATGGGAAAAGAAAAGCAAAAAATGTAGAAAAAAAGAAAGAAAAGAAAACGTGAAAAAGAAAAAAAAAAAAATTGAGAAAAGAATAAACAGAAAAAAAGAATGAGTAAACAACAACAAAAAGGGATGGAAGAAAGAAAAAGAATGGATTAAACTGTACAAAATATTAGCTACACTACAGCTATTTGTACAATAAATAAAACTGTATGACTATATGCCATGTAATTCATTGTATTTATACTAATATAGACTTTCTCTCCCTACCTGTTGAACGCTGTTCCAATCCAATCCATTCTTGGTAAAGAAACTGTTGATGAGATTGAAGACATCTTCTCCCTTAGTGGTTGTCAGCAGATCCTCGCATAATAGGAACTCTTCTTTGATCTTGTCCTGGTGGACGTAATGGACAAACCCAAGGAGAACAGCACAACTGGCTACGTCACACGATTCATCAAATTGCAAGGAGAATTTGCTATATGAGCTTTCCTTGATCTCCGTTGTAACTTGGGACAGGATATCTGATGCCATGTCATCGACTCGTCGGCGGATTGTGTTGTTTGATAGAGATATGGCACTCAGTTTCTTCGCTTGATCCTCCCCACATACCTTGCTTACCATCTCGTATGCACAAGGCATAATCAGATTCTCTGCAAGGGTGTGGCATTTCTGTTGTTCGGCAACTTTATATGCAACAAAGTAGGATGCTTCGACCGCAGCTTGAAGCTTTTGGGCTTGAATTCCAGATGAACCGAACTGGATATTCTTCAGTGCTACAGCCCGGCGCTGAAAATAAGCCTGATTCTCATTTTGAAGACTTGGATGGCACTTCTGGAGGTGAGCTGAGAGTTTTGATGGCTTGAGGCTTTCATTTGTCAACACTTTGTGATATACCACACATTGTGGCCGATCCTCTCCACCAGAATGTAAATTCACAAAGCCATGGCAAAGAAAGGCGTCAGTGTAGGTGCGCTTTTTGGACATTTTATTGTTTAATCTGCAGAAATAGAAGAAAAAACTGCATAAAAAAGTGTGAACACTGAGAACTTATTATTTATTTTTTCATGACGTTCTGGATAGGATTAGAAGAGCTCATTCAGCATAGGAATAATGTAACAGTGGGTAAATATTAACTATACTGCACAGGGCAGTACACATACATACCAGCATATGTCTACCTCGGCTGATGCTCAGAGAGAAACTGACTGTGAAATAGAGATTATAGAGGCAGCCTCAGACGGTGAGTGACGCGTACTGGACACGACGATGAGTCATCAGGGTTACTGAGTGACTTATTGTGTCCTGAAGTATACCTGTCAAAATACTTTTGGGTTGCCACACACTTAGATACATATTTCTTCTTTTCTAATACTGTATATTAGTTTTTGATGTTTATTGTTATTCGGTTTAACTTTTTATTAATTATAATAGGTTACTTTACAACATTACATACTAAGTTAACATTAATCCTAACGCCAGGTAACCGCAATGTTTTTTTGATTTTCAGAATTAATTAACTTCTTTTCTGTCACCCCTCCATTACCCCCGAAAAATTGTTAAATTACCCCTAGGGGGTAATTTACCCCCAGTTTGGGAACCAGTGCTTTAAACTGTCAGTGGCAGAGGCATAAAATCAAAGGTATAGTGACTGATGACAGGTACAGATAGGTAGCTCTCATCCATCAAGCCATTCATTTTGATTGTGTATATTTTCTGAAATAATGCTTTGTTTATGTACTTACATTATCTTCCAATACTGTGTATACTGATGGTCTAAGAGATCACTTATGTATTGTTAAAACAAACAAAATAACAAGTTGAAATAAAAGTAACAGTTGATCAAAAATTCCTCAATATTATGTTGAAGAACATTGCTCCCTTTCTGGACATCTTTAAACATCAATGCTAGGGTTCTTTCTTAAAAGGAATTCAGATACACCTTTTGTCTCTGCATCATGACTGATCCATTATCTCAGCCAGAAAAAAGAACAATTTTCCCAATGGTATATTATTTTTTGTCAGCTCATCAATGATATAGAAAATATTTTCTCCTGTCGAGCTACCTTCTCCACATCAAAATATCGTACACCACTGGATATAACTGAAAACCTCCATCACTGTTGCTCCCATCAGTACTTAAAGAAAATGGATGTACCTTTAGTTTATCTGCTAAACAGATATGCTTTTCATCAGTTACAATGTGTTGATAATATCTGTGGCTTTAGTCCAGCCACATCCATGCAGCAAAGCCACTTCAGAATCTGGAAACATTTTCTTGAACACAGGTTTGGCATGCTCGCTGGTGGAAAGCGGACGATTGTTTCATCACAAAATGAATGAATAAACCCCTGAATTTGTAATTAAATTCTCACTGTCAGTTTTTTTGCTGGGAAAATGAAATATTTTAACTTGATGTTGTTATTTTTTGCATGCTCATGTGCTTTTGGTAGACAAGTGTTTCTGACGTCATCTTTGCACTTTGAGCGATGCTAAAATGCACATTGCACAGCGTACAAAATGCATGGTTAACTCCAGATGCGATTACTTCATGAACCGCCACTCGTTGCTGTACTATTTTATACCTCTGCAGAATACAAGTTTTTTTTTTTGATAATTTGGACTACATTATATGTGTTTTCACCATTTTGAAGGTGAAATGCATCATGGGATTTGTTATTCAGTTACGTGTTACTTTTGTGTAACATCGTTACGCCTAATGCCAGAGTTATTCTAGGAACAGGGAAGTGAAGGGTAATGTGTGTGCTATACTCAGCAGATGTTGGTTGAGTTAACTGGCTTTGACTGTAGAATGTCTTAAAACATTTAAGGATTTTAAATAGTGATGAGGGAAACCGTTGTTGGTGGTGTCAGGGAAAGTGTACCTTTTGATATGTCATCTAAACTAAAAAAAAATGATGATTGATGCAATGTTTTAAAAATCATAATATTTAATAGGGCAATCTTAATAGTGGAATTTGGTCTTACAAATTGTAGAGATTAGGTGAAATCATAATGGTTGGCATCAGTGTGTTAGGGCAACAGGATGTTCAAATGAAACGAGGCTGAAATAACATCGCCATAACTTGTGTCTGGCTGGGTTTCAATTGAACATTCCTACTGTTATGGTGGTATGATGTAGATGATTTCCAGTCAAACATAGACCTCGATACATTATATTGGTGAAATACTATATTTAAATGGAGAAATTCCTAAATACAAAGATTTTTCACTAGTGTATGTGGCAATTTAATATACACCAGTAATAAAAGCAGAAAAAATTCCGGATCTACCTATTACATACCTCTTATGCCACCCAGGATAAAGGCCAGTCCTGACACTCCAATGATATACATGGCCAGAAACATACAGTGGTAAACGAAAACTTAAAAAGAGAAAAGATACATTTATGTATTCCATTAAACCATAAACAATAAGACAAAATATAATATTCTTTGCTTTACTGCAAGGTTGGCTTTAACCTTTGTAGCTTATCTTCCTTAATCCATTACAGATTTTAAATATACTGAAGCAAATTAAAAGTAAACTCATGCAAAAGTGAAGTATTTTGGGATTATACACATCTGTTTACATGGAAAAAGTGAATCTTTAAATGGCTAAGGAAGCAAATAAACTTAATACTGTAAAATTCATTGGTATGGACAATTGGTGCCTCTACTCAAAGTATTAATGAATGATCAGATCCTGCAGCACTAAATAAGCTCCAATTTCAATGGGGCAACAAGTACAGACACTGGATCAGACAACAATGCCAAGGTGTTTTTTTCCCCACACATCAAAATCTCGCCCAAGTAAACACTGCAGATTGACTGAGAAAGCCAAGGTGAACGGTTCACCAATGGTTGTGCTCTGCAGATTAAAAGATGAGGGATAGAAAGCATCATGATTTAAAGTTGCATTAGTTCTCACTTCAGAACACTGTCCCATGTCTTTAGAGGCTGCAATTAGGAAAATCTATCTGAATGACATCTCAGCAGTCATTGTTGTGTCTTTATTTGGAACATCATCTATAACTTTACACTTTAAGCAATGCAAAATGCATCATCAGGCTGCTAAAGAATGTCAACACTATCTCCAGCAACAAGCTGTCCCCATGCTCCCATGGCTGCTCTTTCCTCCCTGATCTTGTACCAGATGGAAATCTGTGGATGACACTGAACACAATTGTGACATTACACATTAACGCAGAACCAGATCCAACTAAAGCTACAATTTGTATATGTAACAGAAGATACTGCAGATCTTCATCCTAAACCTATATTTAAAACTAAATAAATAAATAAATAGATAAAACTTTAACACTGTTTGAGATAAATCTGTCAACCACAAAAGTGTGTCAAGGTTAATCATAGCCATCCAATAGTCAAACAATATTAATTTGTGAATGATTTTACAACTGTTGTTTTCATCTTAAATCCAGTAGAAATAGCACATCTGAATCTCTCTACTTGTGTGACAAATATAGTATTCTATAAAATAAATTAAACTGTTTCATAAAAATACTGCCTAAAGAAATGTTGCCAAAAAGATGAATGTTTATGGTGCTGTACATTTGTAGTTTTAGGTCACTCTGGCTGAAAATAATTCTTTAGCAGTTTAGAGCAAGATAATAAAACGATTGGGGTAGAAAGCCACTGATCCATTAAAATTGAATCTGCTGTTGATACCCATCCAGAGGCAATCACTGATCTGTGATCTTTTCTTCTCGGTTCTCATTGCTGACTTTCCATCAAATTTCACGTCATTAGAGGCATCTTCAGTCAGAAGTGATCTCCGTGTCAGTGCCATCCATCACATTGGAATCAAAATAGACCTTAACAGGTTTTCAAGCCGTCAGTGGTAATTCATTTTAAAATGGGCATCTTTTTGTTGTTTTCCTCAATGCTCTTCTTCACTTCCAAACTCATATCTGACTTTCAGTTGCAGAAGAATACCGATGAATGGTATTGCAGGTCTCAGGAACCCTAAGATTTGATGGCTCCAGATTCTGTAAAATTAACTATTTAACCTCTACGAATATAAAACAGGAATCAGTTCTGTGTTGAGTTTTAAGTTTCAGTTCTTCTCTTTTTTTTCACGTTTCTCATTTTTAAATAAAATATTTTAATAATAATAATAATTCAGCATAATTTAAAAAGATCCCAAAAATATTGGATCAAATAGAAAACTGAATCCTGTGCCTACGAATGACGGCCTCTCCCAATAATTTTGGTCCTTCTAAATTCGGGACATTTTCCTGAAATGATTTCTGGAAGAAACGAAACCACTTTTATAAAACTGCTATTTGTCACTGATTCTCAGAACCCAACAGGCAGAATTCTTTGTTTCCACTAGAATTCAGGAAGTGAATTGGCGAAAAATGTACAAAAATAATCTGTGTTGTTCTGTTATTATTTGTCATTTATTTATATTGATGCTGATAAAATATTATCGAGTCTCAGTTTAAAATACGTAGAGTTATTTCCCTTGGTAGTTTAATTTGTGTAGTTGCGAATTAGTTTACGATGGAAAGAAACAACGTTGACACAAAAACAAACAATTAAGGAATTCGGCATAATTCTCTGAAATACGGGTAGATGAGCGATGTTTGCGGGGTTTGTGCCCCCTAAATACTCAGTATCCCTGTGATTTCCGGAGGCTGGTTCTTTTCGTCGGTAGAAAACGGATTCTGGTAAAGAAACCAAAAACAAGAAAAAACTGAATGTTTTTTTTATATAAATTAGTGAAGTCTGTATTTAGATATTGAAGATTTTACTGATGAAAATATCGTTTGTTCCGTGTTTATTTTCTGGTCTTGAGATTCTAAAATTGTAGTCGCGGTACGATATGTATTAATGGCGAGTAGTTGTTAGGCCTGTTTACTGCCTGTAAAACCGTTATATTACTACGCCTGACGGAGAAGATGGATGGTAAAATTAACCATTGACCGGGTGTAATCTGATTGTGAATTAAGCTTGTTACTGTTTTCTCTCAAACGATTGTAAACAATATGACTGAGCTTTATTCCATAAAGAATTAACTTCATCCACTGCTGTTTCTGTTATGTTCTGTTTGTTCTCTTGGAAGAGAGGAGGACGGCCAGCGAACTGGGAGAGGGGAACAATGGCGTGGTCAGCGAACGCCATTTGTTGCCAGGTAAGTAAAACTGGTGTAATTAACTGGAACTGTCCGTGATGGCGATTAAGAGCAAACTCTTCAGTGCCAAAACAAGGAAACTGTTGATGCAGAGAGTAAAGACGACAACGGAAGTTGCGACAAATGGAGGGAATAAGAAGGAAGAGACAGGAAAAGTCAAAGGCTAAGGATGGTAAATAGGGTTAAAAATGGGAACAAAGGAAACTTTTGTATATCGATGGAGAAATCTCCGAACAGTCGCTGGTAGCCAGTTGTCATACATTGAGGGGAATTCCATTGATAACCACTTTATTCCACCATCATAAAGAATGGTGTCCTCCTGAGAACACGATGGACCAGCAGCTACTGTTCAAGTTGACCAAGAATCAAATTTAAATTCGTGTAAACGATGATAATCTAAGAAGACAAAAATGATGGAAAACATCAAAGATGTTTAATAACGATGTTATGCTGGGTGGGTTTGGGCTCCTCTCAAAAATGCCAGTCTTTGGTTACAGAGAGAGCAAGAACTTACCTGATTCTCCAAAGTGACAAAATCCTTCAGTGTCTCGTGTGAGAGCTTTATCGCAAATTGAAGGTTGATGTTTGTGTTTCTAATGATTCTAAATAGTGGTCTGGCCAGATAATCCTATTCCTTCCTTTACACAAGGATCATCCAGCTCCTGTGAGGTTTGTGGGAGCACAGGGCATCTTGCAACGGTAGCCTAAAGAATGTTCCAGATGCGGTTGATTTGTTACGGTCTGGAGAATGAGGCTGCGGTTGACTTTATCATCCATGGGAATGAAGTTATTTCCAAAAGCTGCACCGTTTGTTTCAGTGAACGTCTAAGGATCTTCACCATGTACGATAAACCAGCCATGGGGCTGATCTGAAACACATGAAAACCAGCCTTGCCATAACAGCTAATTTCTCTTACAATCAACGAGCCACCTCGATGGTGGTCATGTTCGGTACTGTTGGCATCTCGAAATCTCTCTGGCCAATTACACGCTGTTTGTAATAAGACATTGACACCTGATGCATTTTGAAGGTTAGATTTCAGGTGAGATTCTGTATGGGAACAGTTTCTTCTCCGTTACAAAGGCTAAAACAAAACAATCTTTGATATGTTGCTGTCTTGGAAGCTCTGAAAGATGAGGTTATGGAGCATAAGTAAATTTACTATATAAATAATATTCTCAGTTGATTTTTAATCATTTGATCCTTAGCAAATGTATTAATTTCAAGAAAAACATCTAATCTAGATTCTGATATTAAGAGGTTCAAAGTTTGTGAAATGTGTAGGAATATTTGGAGGAATGCATTTAGTTGTAGTTTGTGCTGATTTCTTTAGTTCTGAGTGAAATCAAGAGAGATTACACTGATCTTCTTAAACTCAGGTAGTGATGTCTTTTATATGTGCATGTTGTACAGGGTGCCCATCTTGCTTCAATTCAGTATCTGTAGCCATTTGAATAATTGGAATTTGAAAATGATATACTGATTAGATTGATAACTTGATAACTTTTTTTCTTATTCTGTGTACTAATCAGCTATTGTTTCATTGCAAAATCACACAAATTTTGGAACAGTCCTAAAGAAATGACTGCTTCTAACAAGTGTGGTGGCCATCTTAGTTAATGAACAGCAGCACACGTCAAGCAATTTCACGAACCTTTGCCATCTTGAGAAGAATTTTGGTTTTGTAGAATGCCCACATTTTTGCCGTGAGTGATGATGAAAATACTTGTGATGGAATTGTGATGCATTTTGCTGACAGAGAAAAATTTGATAGGCCACTTGATGAATTTATAATTTTGAAGCAACTGCATTGGTGGGCTATACAATATATTCATTACATTGTGTTAGTGTATCAAAGTTAGGGTTGTGTCTTGGACTAAAAGCTAAAATGATCAGAAAATACTAAGACATTTCAGATAGCTGTAGATCATATTTCAGCATAAACAGGTATGAAAGAGATCATCCTTAAGAAAGTAGATTATATACCAGGAAGTTATGTTGCATGTTTTTATTTTCTTTTACTGACTTAGAAATATAAGCAGCTGTTATGAAGAATGATTATTATAAAATTCATACTAAGCAACATGTGTTGGTCTTCAAAACAAACTCTCTAATTCATGTGTTACCCCAAAGAATACACTGTACAGTATCCCAAAGATGATGTGTGGATAGAGAAAAATAAATTCTAATTGACCCGGATTTAGGTAAACATTATTTGATATACATCATCAAATGTAGACCTTCCAGTTTTTATTCATTTCTTTACCATACAAATAGCAATTTTTTGTAAAATATGTGCAGATTTTGTGGTGGTTGATTTCTCTTTAGCTTCTCATCTGTTTCTGCTAATTTTCTTTTGGTTGCATTCCTGTCTGGATGCAGTCTTCAGTTTCTATTAGATCTTAAACAAAATAGGTCTTTTCAAATTGCATAATTAAAAGAAAATTCTCAAGTCTGAAAAGATTTAGATAAAGAATTAATGTGCTATATTCTTCCACAAAATTGAAAAATCCTGAAATTACGTTTTGTAGTAGATTTCCATTGTAGTTGTCATAAACAACGATTGACAGTTTTAAAATGAGGTTTGGAGGAGTCCCAACATTTGTAAAATGGAGAATTTTAATGCACTACACCATATTATCTCAATATTGGCTTTTAAGTGATTATTTTTCTTTACAAAATAACTTTATACTAGTGTTCTGTATCTCTTTGTATGCCAGCCCTGGTTTTGATTTCTCTTGTCTTGCATTATCAAGGGTGTTCTTACAAACATCAGGAATCGTAGGATAAACCATATTCAGGTCACTTCACAATGACTCTGGCTTGGAATATTTTCCAATCATGGCCATGCTGACAAAAACACTGATTTAGTTCAAATGCTCTCTCAGTCCCTGAGCATATGTACAATATACATTTGAAAGGCAAGTTAACTTTCCAGGCCTTTTCTGCTACAGGAATTCTTAATTAACATGTAGCATTTAGCATACCAATGTCAACAAACATAAATCCGCTATCATTTGCTGTCTTGGCAATTGTTGTTTGTTCCTTGATGAGAAGATGACTATTAAATGAAAAATCCAGAGGTCAAAGTGTGCAACTTGGGACACCTTTTTCTCTAATTATGGCAGAATAGTCCAATTCTACATGCACATCCTTTTCTGCCAGCTCTACAGATGAAGTCTTTTTGGCATACAGGATTTAATTGCCCCTTATTTTCATTGCTGTTTCTTATTTTTACTTTTTGATGGATTTTCATTTTTACTGATTTATTTGGTTTTTTTTTTATTTGCAACCAATTTCTGGCCTTATTTTGTTTCATTGCAGAATTTGTTTCATAGATGCCTCTCCAAGTGTTTTAAATGGTTTTTTCACTGCATTGTCTTCTCCTTCCAACAAATTGAGAGTAAATGTTCATTTGACTAAGTTTGCAATTGAGCCTCGAAGATGATAGATCCAGTGCTCTATAAATTACCACATGCCATTATTACTTACTGACTGTCTTCTTTTTGAGCTCCTAGATGTTCAAAATTTGTATTTGACATCCATCCCTTTTATTGTCTGAAAATCTGTTGGTTGAATTCTTGGAGGAATTTACTTAATTGTTTATGTTTCTTATTGTGTACATTTACAGGCTCATACAATACACGCACAAGAAGGCCAGCTCCAATAACTATTTTATCTTGGTTTTTATTTGATCCTTTAGCCTTACAAGGTCTGTTTGAAAGTGGTTTTCTCTAATGTTTCTCTTTCATCTTGTTTCCGCATTATGTCTGTAGCCAATCAGTAGGCAGAAATGTTAACAACATGCGACCATACTGAAATACCAAGCTACACTTATGAATGTGATCCTCAGATTGCTCACTGGTCTTATATTCACATAACTATTGTAGAATCAAAGAAACAATCAAAATCACCCCACATTGATCTTTTTTTTTTAATTGTGATGGCTATTTGGAAAGGCGTGATTATACAATTATTTCAATGTTGTTACCAAACTGAGATATAATCTTCAGTTCAAAGTTTTAAATCCATTTTATATTTATAATTTCTTCGTTAAATATAATTTCATGTAGCGATAGATGATTGACTCGTGTATATTTTTCATTAAAATTCATAATCTAAAAAAATTGCAAAATCTCATTTTGACCTGGTGGTCCACTTAATTAAATCAAACAAAACTAAGATTAATGGCCCAAAATTTCAGCATATGTAGGGCCTAGGAGTCTGTGTAAGATAACATTGACTCGTGACTTTGAATTTATATTCAGATACCTTGTATTAAAAAAGAGACTGATGTTTGAATCTGAATACATTTCAGTCAATTGTCACATGATTCATTATGGTTATTAACACTTGTGTAATTTGAAGTTGCTTTTCCTCTCAAATATGCTGCTCAGTTACCTATCTTGATCGTACCTTTCCCGGCACTTTTGTTGTTGCATTCATTTGCATGTTTCGGATTGATTTTACTCCAAGATGCAGTTACTCTTTCTCAAACAGATTGAACTAATAGGAGTACCCCTAATTCATCTCAGGCTAAAGCCACAAACTATTGATATCTTAAAGACGATTAAACTACCGCCCCTTGAAGAAATGAAATGTGATTAAAAGCTGTCTTCCATCAGAGGGATATTCACTATTACCAAAGCACAAACAAAAAATAAAATGAGACATTTTCTAATTTGTACATTGTTTTAGGAACTACAAATAACAGCAATTTTTAGCTTTAAAGCTCAGCTCAGCTGCATATTAAAAACAAAAAACATTTTCAAGTTTTGAAATTCTCAGTTTCTCTACATAATACGATATATAGTGTAGTTTACTAAAAGGTAGGTCAGTCATTAAATTCAGTATTGGAAATAATACAAATAAAAAAAACAAACAAAATTCTGTTATCTGAAATAGAAACTCTGTATACCTTTCTAGCAGAAGGTAGTCTCGTGTTTACAGAGCATCCTTGGTAAAGTCAAACATCCAATACTCTTCTGAATGCTGGGAATCGTAGTAGACAAAAATATGAATCTGCAAATTGTGGCATGGATTTTAGTGGCAACTTTTAATTACCAGTGATTACCAATCAATGTGCGATCGAATGGTAGGGACAGTAAAGCACATGGCTGCCCATGAAATCTTTCAGCAGTCTGTAGAGAGCAAAATTCTAATAGCCAGTGATGTTTTCTGCTTTGGTAATGAGCATGCTCAAGGATGATCCTCATTTGTTTAAGTAAAGGTATGAAAGAAGCAGTTTTCAGCATTCAATAGCTGGAATGAAGAAATATCATTATTTTGCATGAATAAAATAAGATCGAATCCAAGTCACCCAGGTTTTGAAGTTAGGATATCTTTTGTTTGCAAATTCGGAGAAGGCTTCTTTATCTTTAGAAGGTAACGGCAGACTGCTCATATTCTAGTCTCTGCTTCTGTTATCTCAGTGTGGAATAAGCTTAGAATTACATACTTTGAAAGTGCTTAGCTTGGCAATTAGTTTAAGCTCCAAATAGCTTTATGCACTAAATGACTAATTGAATGCCTAATTTGGAACAAAAATAAGTCTATTTAAACAATATTTGAAATCTACATAACAGTTATCCTAGGAATTACTATTATTTCACAGCATTATCTGCCTTGGACTTCGGTTACTGATAAATGAAATGTGGATGTCATCTGCATAAAATGAATCATTTTGATAAAAGTAACCTTGGTTGAGTCCTTTTTGTTGTTTTGAACTTGTGTAAATTGGTTGCTACATATTTACCTACCTTTGGAAGGCCAGTAAACCTTTAATTGAAGAACAAAATTAACAAGGGTGAGGGGTGCATTTGAATTATTTAATGGTGCAGAATGAACAAGTTTTATAAATCATTAACACTATTTTGCTGTATAGACAAATAAGTGAGAGAGAGACCATGAGGTATAATGGAAAAGATTTCTGACTGAATTTATTGTGCTAATATCCTGTCTGAATATTTACAGGGTACCCTTCAGAGTAGTCACTTTCCACATGTATGCACTTAATCCAGTGGTTCTATGTATTTTCACAATGTCTGATGCAGAGTATCTTCCATATTTACAATAATCATTGACACATGGTTAAGTCTCCCCTTCAAGTTATACTTTATTTTGGGAAGCGCAAAAGATCCCATGGTGCCAAGTCCAGTGAACAGGTTGGATATGCAATAATAGGAATGCAATATTTGGCCAAAGGAATGATTTACTGAATGCTGCATTGTCTTTACTTTTAGTCTCTCCTGCCTTACTTTCTATGATTTTGGTGATGATAGTGTTTTCCATTGAAAGAACTGATTCATTGTTTCTGGATCACAGCCACAAGCCCAAGTACCAATGCTTGTTATGATGTTCTGAAGAATTCCGTACAATTTCCTGTCTGCCATTTAAAATCCTGGTGTAAGGATGCAATGTTCTTTTAACATGCTTATTGAGAAATCACAGAAGAGACTTTGCAGATAGATAAAGTATTATCTAAGTCTGTGATATTTGACCTTTGGATATTGACTTATTATTCCCTAACATTCATCAAAATTTGGTTGATGCTCACCTGCCATCTTGAGATATGGCCAGTCACTTCTGGTATGCCTGTATGCTGCTACACTTATAACACATGATTAGTTCAGAATTATGCAATTTTGGCTTCAGGTGTTGTATTATCATAACTATGGCTACATGAGACTTCATATATCACATTTCAGTTATTGATGTTTCGGCACAGAACCATCTATGAACATTTTGTTCACACCTTTTATACAAATGACCTTTTGTTTGAGATATCTTTATTCAAATTTTACCTTTTGTACCTTGGTTGCAGTGTTGGACAGCACCATATTCTATGTGGCTCCTGTTTTTGAGCATATTTTCATTTTCTGGTAAGTAATAGAATATGTTTGATTTTTAATGCAATAAACTTTGAAAGTCAGTTATTGTATGAAACATGCAAACATCTTTTGATTAGATAGGAAGTATCCAGTAACTACTGAAGGACAATATAAAGCCAAGTTTTTGTTTGTAAAAGGAAGTGGAATTCATTTACTTGATATACTTTCTGAGAATAATATTTCAAATTCATTTCCATTCCTTCTTAAAAGAGTTTAGTATTGTGACATTCTCTGCTGAATACCGTCTTTTGGATAAACTCACAAACTGCTGTTAATTGTACATGTTAGAATTTTATTTAAGATCCTATTTCATTGTAAAATACATGGAGTAAATAGTAATTTAGAAAATTGTGTAGTTTAGAATACTTTATTAAAATTAATGAACTTGTAGTAAACACGGTTTTGTGCCTCAATCTATAATATATAAAATCTTAATTACAATTAAATAAAATTTATGTAAATGAGAATTAAATCATCTTTTCTTTTGGATATTACACAAGGTTTTGGAATTTTTTTTAGATGCCATTATCAGCTCTGATGTCAGCAACAATATATATAAGATATAGATATTGTGAAACAAAAAAATAAATAATTGAACATTAAAATATAATTTTTATATGGTGTTTTATGGAAGATGGAAGTAGTAAAGAAATTACTAGAGTTGAGCAAAATGTGATTACATTTACTTTACATATAATTTACAGTCATCATATTAAAGTAAACATAACTGTAAAGGTTTGTAGAGGAGATATCGTAGATTATGATGAAAATTACTTAATATGTAATGATAAAGGAAAACCATACTAATGAAATAACTGTTTGGCATTTAATCAGTACCTTTTTCCTCAGGAAGTAAAGGTTTTGACTCAAACTCCAATTGACTAAATTATTGACAATCATTGAAATTGCTTTGATAATTAAAAAAAAGAAATTTTCTGAAATAAACTGTAAATTATTCATTTGAATCAGACTACATGGATTATTTCTAGGAATGTTTATTTATTAGGTGAGCATTTCCCTGTTAATGCATCGCAACCAGAGATCCCTGAGCGTGTTGATTTTTTGTGTTGGCCTAGGTGCAAATACAATATGTCAGATAACTTAATAAAAAAGTTGGAGTTGAATTTCTTAATTTGAGTGTGCTGTATTATCTCACAATTAAGAATGTTTGAAGATAGATAAAACTGACCTGTTTGGCTTTCTAAAGTATGAGATTCAATAATACAACGACAGAGATGTTCTGATGATTGATATGTGATGCAGTGAAATAAAATAGACACTGGGTTTGATACCTGAACCTTGTGTAAATATTTTTCAAATATCTCCATGATTATAAACATGTTTTAAAGTTATTCAAAACCTCATTTTATCTTGGAAGATTGTTCCACAAAGTAGTGAAATGATATGCACAGCAGCTTGTTATTAGTTTGTGAGCATAGAAATACTATTGGCAGCAATGTGTTGTGACGGTATTACGAAGGACTTGGCATTGTTCTGACTGGTTCATAACAATGTGACCCCTCCACCCCCCACAATAAATTAGCTTTTGCTCCTAAGTGGAAAAGTGCTGAGAAAAACTGGCACTCACATAAAGTTGGTAGCTATAGTTAGTGGTTAAATGAACAAAAAAACTTGCTTTTGGAAGGAAAAAAGGGTGATTAATACAGGGAGGTTTTGGGCAATTCATATTGAAATGACAAATTGAAAAAGCAGCAGCACGTACAGCTTGTAGATATAATGAGAGTCATTTCAGCAATGTAAGCTGCACGTGTTAATATTTTGTGTTGCATACAGAATGTAAATAAATTGCATGTAAAATATTTTGAAATTGTTTTATTACTTCTATAAAATAATCTGAGTTCTGAAATTTTTTCTTTCTTTTAAATATATAGCACCACTTCATGGTTTTAGTATTTCAACAACAGGAAACAGTTTACATTTAAATCTGTTAGAGAAGTGGTGGCATAGAATGAAATGAAAAAGAGCAGAAAAAGTAACCAGAAACTGGCCACAACAATTGGGATTTGATATCAGGAATTATACTCGTCCAGTCAGATAACAGGCTTTGAGGTGGTGGCTTCTGCCATAAAATCTTACTTTATACAAGTGTACCAGAATAAAACATATTGCTCAGAAGAAGATAAAATGTGCTTTTTTTCTTTTTTTTTTTAATACATTTATTTCTGGTGAAAACATGGATTTTTTACTTTTAATCTTAAATCTTTTAAAATAATCTTAAAAACCTGTATTTGTTTGGTGTTTCTTGTTTGGTTCTAAATAGGTGACTGATCATAAATGAACATTGCAAACAGGTATTGATGTTACACTTTTTAAGGTTATGAAGAACATGCACACACACCCAACAAGCCATTTCCATTTATTTTTAGCCACATTAGACATCTTCTGCAAATTTTATGCTGTTTTAATTCTTTATTTTTAAGGAGCAGTTACCTTGACTGGGCCACAAAATGTGTTGGAGAACAAACCCGTGACATTGATTTGCAAATATGCCTCTACCTATTCTTTGGAATGGTTTAAAAATAGCAGATCTTTTATAACATGCATTGCAACTAGTTCATGTAGTTCTGTGTCTGGCTACAAATCAACAATAAATCAGACAACATCAGTGCTGCATATAGAATCAGTCACCACTGCTAACAGGTGCTGGAAATGTAAGCTTGACCGTGATACATCACCAGAATTGTGTTTGAATATAGAGAGTAAGTATTCTCTATTATCTTTTTAACAGTAAAAACAATTTTATTATTGTAAATGTAAATAATTTGAGGTTACTTTAGATTGATTTTAAAAACAAGAAAAATGTTTGCTGAAACTGGATAGATCACAATTATTTTGTACAAATTCATTTTTTAGTATTTTTATATTCCTTGGTTTTTAAATCAGAACACTTGTTAATTATCATGAAGGTACTTGATCACATATCCTTATTTACTCTTTTCATTATTATTACTTATTATTATTATTATTATTATTGTTGTTGTTAAAATTGCTGAACCTGGATAAGTACTCGAGTTAAAATTCACTGTGGATTATTTATTTTATTTGTACCCAATTGAACAATTAAAATTTTTGTCAAAATCAGGCAGAATAAGTTTGTTTGTTTGTTTTGTTTTTTCTGCTAATGGAAGCAGAATTTTCTGAAGATGTGTTTTTGTGACCAGTGGTAAGAGAGATCAATGCAGTTGACAGTGGGTCTTCAAGATTTCCATTTGTCTGAAGTGACCTCTGAGTACAGAAAATCTCTGAAAACTGCATTTGATCTAAACAGCTGTAAATCTGACCAGTTTTTCCCACCAAAGAACTTGCTAAATAACATATTTCTAGAATCAAACTGATTACACACGAGATCTATTGGTAAGCAGTGATCTGCTACAAATGAAATAGCGTTTTACCTACCAAATTGATCCTTTAAAGGACTTATTCTCTGGTTGGTATATGTGAAAGGTTTGGGAAATAAATATGGGTTCAAAACCAATTTCAGCAATAAGATAATAAAACCTGTAAATTCCAAGCTTTCTAGAATTTCATACCTTTTTGAAATATTTCTTTTAAAATAAACTGATGTAGCTTAATTGTTTTGTTTTCCTTTTATTTACATTTTCAAATTCTTTTTCCTCATCAAATTCAAAAACTAATTTAGTGGGAAATGAATTATTTTAATTAATCTTTTGCAGAACTTGGCCATAATATCACGTTAAGTGGAAAAACACTTGATCCTGATTCACTGACTGCTTGGATCGATTGTTCAAACCCTTATTACAAAAATGTAGTATGTTATTATAAAGTAAGTGCCTTTTTAAATTCTGTTTTATGGTATTATTATTATTATTAAAGGATCCATTTTTAATGTTGTTGTATGGTTATGTAAGTATAACAAACAATTTATAGAAAACAGCATGTTTGCTGCAGAGAGATGGAGACGTAGTTGAGAACGTCAATTCTAGATTAGTTGAGCTTTTCACAGTCTGGTGTACAGCCTCACCAGAATATTTCCTAAACGTTTTGAGTGAAACCCTCTTGATGATGGCAGTGTTCATTCTAAGGTGTACATTTGGACCTTGGATGTGTTTGTAGGTACCAGCAGCAGGTAATCAGTTTGAATGAAATCCTTAATCATGCAAGTTACTGGGAGGTTACAGGGTGAAGGGTTAAAATTAGTTAAATTTTTAAATCATTAAATATTTAATTAAAATATACCAGTGTAAAGATGGAAATGTCTTAATTGCTTTTGTCCTTTGTTTCATTAGTAAATATCTGACGATTAAAATATCCTATAAATGGCCATTCTTCAGGCTGTGGAACGCTAGCCAGCATCAGGTCACACATCACACATCGCTTTACTTTTTTGTGACAAGTTGTTGACCATACTCATCTAAAAGTAGCATCTTATGTAGGAGAAGTTGAGCTTTCATCTAGTACCATTTTTAAGAATGATTGTTTACTTGTGGGCTGAGATATACAATTAATCATATGGTGAATTTTCGAACATTTTTTATGCATTTGCTATTTAAAAATACTCATACAAATGTGGTATCAAAATAATCATCAGTGAATAAATGTCTATTCAAGGAAACACAAACATGCATTGTAAAAGACCATCCTACCCCCATGTGGCTGAGACAGAAAAGATGCCTATTAGAGGAGCTAGAACAGCAACAATCATTCTTAGATTATTTATGCCAAGGCAGATCAGTCCAAAATGTTTCATCATTAATAAATTGGTGATGCGATGACTTTAATGAACTGTGAATATTATTTCCTTTATACATTGAAAAGCTGGTTAATAGAAAAGAAGAAACTTCAGTGCTTTAGTTTGAATTGGAGTTGATGAAAGATTTATATCTATCATATTTTAAATCCTAAACCTATTGACATTCCTTCAGTGAAATAAATAACAACAAATTATATACTCATTTGATTAAAGTGATTTTCTTTTAGCCTCGATAGATTCTGTTTGTTACCCTCTTTACTGGTTAAATTTCTGTGGATTTTTTTAGAGCGGAAGCTGGTCTGTATTTTACTTATGGATTTAATATATTTGTTTGCTCTATAATAATTTTATATTATGAAATTATAGTTATTAAGTGATTTATATCTATCTACCTTTTTGTAAATAATATTTCAAATATACTGAACCAATTTATGAGCAAATAAATTGAAAAATGTTGGCAACTGTGTAACAAGTAACGTTTGACCTGGATGTGATGGTCTGTGGTCTTCATGAAGAAAAGCATCAGGGAAATATGCAGCAATGAATTTGTGATTTTTCGCAGTTTGTACAGCCAATTGACTATTTAGAGAAGGCATCTTGGATTTTTACAAAACTTTACTTGAGAAGGTGATTTATCTTTTTTCCAAATCAAGTAAGTGTGTTCACCAAGCAGTTTGCAATAACTATCTCTTTACTGAGCAATCTGAGAGAAGAATTGCTGTAGAAATGCCTCAAGCAGTCAGTCAGTCAGTCAACAAGGCAAGTTGCAGGACTGCGAAAATATCACCATGCCACCAATGTTCATCTGCAGGGTGGTTATGCATATTAAAGCAGGTTAAACTTGCAACTCTGCACATGCCAGACAACAATTGGTTAAAACTGTTACACAAGCCTGATAATCATCAGGCTCCTGATAGCAACAGTTATGGCAGAGCAGTAGTTCAAGGTAGCTGGATTGGGTAACCAGTTAATTGAGATACAATTGTCTGCAAGACTTTACATAGTGGACCCATTTTTACCAATGTATACAGCAGCAAAGGCAATTTTCTTGACTAATGTGAAGGGTCAACATTGAAAAAAATAATTGGGGTTGTGTATGTGCTGGGCTGGTCACACTTAACTACTCAGTAATTTAAACATGAAGTTTCTTCTCCATTTTTGGCAAACAGCACTTTGAACCTTTTGTAGTAGGGCAGTAAGCATGCTCACACTGAGAGGATGTTTTAATTCCTTTAAGAACAGAAAATTGCTATCATTCCATGGCCGGCAATCTTTTTGGATATGACATCAACAGCATTCCTGTGATGTGTTATGATGCCAAGTTTATTGTCAAGGCCCTGTCCATATTTCTAAGAACATTCAGAAGATTTACAGACTCAGTAAGACAGCACTGTGGCCTTTGTGGAAAACAACGGAGAACGGGCTCAGTATTGGCACTTGTTGGCATGGTTGTCTGATGTGGCTATTTTTTTGTCTCTCAGTGGAATAAAACTTCCTTTAATATTACAAGACAACTTCTAGTCTTCAGGTCAATTTAAAATGTGAAGATAATGAGGTAAAAACTATTACTGAAAAGCAAAAGAACTTTCTCAATTACAGAGACTTAAATACAAAAATCAACTTCCAGACTGAACTTGCCAGTACCAGGTGTGAGGTAAATTTGAGTTATGGTTAAAGCTAAATTCTCACAAATATATCAGCCATTTGTTTTTCCATTTTATCTTTTGTAATTTAGAAAATAATTCCATACTTTGTTAGGTTTATTTACTACAGAAGTATTTTGTTTTTTGTATTCATCACTTTGATAGTTAGTTAAAGGGTTTAGTTAATTTTATTATTTAAAAATAATCATAAAATTGTGTTGATTTTCACAGTTTTGCCATTTTTAGAGATTTTTAAGTTTTTCTTTGTTGTTTTCTCTTCAGTTATTTGCAAGTCTTATAGAGTATTTACTTCCTAACTAAAAAAAAAAAAAACAGAAGGATACAGAAATTTGATCTGAAATATTTAAATATACGAGCCATTTAAAATTGATTAATTTTAAAGGTTTTTAACTCATCCATTTGTAATAGTTAAACTGCTGCAGTAATAATTCAGGGATTGCTTTAGCTTTCTTATTTAGGATATCTTTTAAATCACCGGATATTTAACTTGTGTATATCTCAGATGGTTGAGGTACGATCGAGCCATCCTACAGAAAATCATGAGTCAGACAGAACAAAGCACAGTTTGTCATTTACATTGTTTGAACTCTGCTGAACCATACGATGATAAGTGTGCATAAGAGAGATTTTATACTTGTTTCACGATATTTTCAGCGTTCTTCAAATTTGTCACAGCATACTACTTTGAAAAAGTATGTTTTTGATTTTAAAAATTCTTCAGTGGCTTGGACATACACGCATTTCAGAATCTGTCATTTGTACAATCTGCTAAATGGTTTTATTAACCATTGGACCTACCCCAATTTATGGCAAAATAATACATAGAAAATTTAAAAGTGTGTAAAATAAAAAGAAATTATGTAAAAATACAAGAGCTTCAGCTTTTAGAATTAGGCAGAAAATGCATAAAAGACCAAATTGTTTTTTTTTTCTTCTGTTGTATTTCTTTAAATGTAGATTTTGTTACATTTTACTGTAAAAAATAATCACTTTTTGTTTTTTCCAGAATAAATCTACCACTAAAGAATTTGCTCATGTAATATCTAAGCCTGTGTCAAAATGTTCATCTCCTGTTTTCAAAAAGACACTGGTAACTATAAATGTCACAGCTCAACAGCTACTCTCATCAAGAAAATTCTGCTTACTGTAAAGCAACCTTTGGTGGGTCTGAGGCTGATCAAACACTGACAAGCAATGAAATAACATTTTGGATAGCTGGTAAGTCAGTCATTCAGTTTTACTTAAAATCTATTTTCTGTTAAATGAAACTTGTAAATACAATTTTTTAACTTGCTTGAAGATAAAGCATGAAGACTATCCATTTTGTAATGCAAACTATTGCCATGTTGTTTTGTTTCCTAATTATTAACAGAGGTTCAGCAATTTTCTTGTGAGTTACTATTTGCTACAAACACTTGGTAATGACACATTCATAGTTGATAGGTGTTTTCAATTTGTGCATGAATTATTTTTGGTTTGTTCTCAATCATTTTTATTAAAACCAAATATACTTACAGCGCGTAGTTTGAATTAAATTACTTACACTGAGTGTTTGACATGAATTTGGTTTAAGAAAGACATTGAAATATGAGAGTTTGGTAAAATCCAGAGCTCTGATAGATGGTTAATTGGAAGATTTCCTTTTAAGTATACACCGTAAATACTTGGAATTGTGCATGTTTGCTTTATATAGATGTTTAGTTTCGAAAACTTATATATAAAAAAATATTTTTTAATTAGTGATGAGAACTATCCATTTATTGCTCTAGTTACTGATTAGGTGGAAGGCAGAGAGTGTAGCCTTGTTGATGGTTCATTCATTCCCTGCAGAAAAATTGCCAAATGAAATTGTTTTCTAAATATTTTCTCAGAAGAAAAAAAAATGTAAGAGAGAAACATGCAAAGTAAAATAAGGAAATAATTTATGGACATAATGAAAACATTAATTGTTTCTCTTTTTCACTCTTTCTCACTCAGATGGAGGAAGCCAGGTGGCCTTCAGTCTTCAGGATGCCTTTAACCTCAGAGGTCAGGCATATACTCTTGTGCTAGTTTTGAACTGCCTCAAACTTTGTGGAGTATTTGATATGCACCATAATTATATTTAATGTCAGAAACATTTACTTTTTCTTTTCTTCTACATTGGCATATCTGCTTAGTAAAACAACCAGCAGCGATAGATTATTTTCCATGGATTAATTGTAATATCTGGTCATCTTTTCATCTAACAGCTTGGTTTATGCTGTTGAGTTGAGATATGTATATTAACTGCCTAAGAATAAAAATGTTTGTCCCTGAATATATCCCTATACCATAACAAAATATCATTGTGTAGTTCACTAGAAATGTAGGTTTATTTACTTCAGTAATAAAATTAATTCTCAAGTGGGTGCCCAAGTGGTCTGGTGGCCAGTCTATTGGACTGCTAAGGCTGATGGCCTGAGTTCAAATCTTGATCAGGGCCGGCTGGTTTAATGTACTTTCGTGGTTTATTCTCTCCTTTTCACCATTTGGACACATGAGTTTCCACTCAATTTGGTTTTTGATTGCAGAAGAGTTCTGATAGGGACTTTTGCTGCGGTCCACTGAGACATGTTTACGGAACCCACTCGTGTAAATGAGTAAATGTCATCCTTAATCTCATAACCAAGATAGGGATTCACAATCCCTGTAATGGTGAAGTGTTTGACAACAATGACAATCCTCATGCATAAAACTATGTATGCCAGCGTTTTTGTGCTAGGATAATTAATCAGTTTCTTGCACCTGGATTTTTTTCATTTGAATCAGGTTTCCTCAATTCTCAGAGAGTAGTCATATGTGAGTTTGGTGCTTTCCAATATAGGAATTTTTAATGAACCCTTGTGCAAGCCATTAGAAAGTAAGGCAGTTATTTCTCTTGGTGTAGAGCAGGGGTCGGCAACCTTTATTGATCAGGGACCCATAAAAATCTTGTCTTTTGACCGGTGGACCATAAGTTTTAAATCTCCTAAAATGTTATCACTATTATTAATATTAGCTACTTTATAAGCTGAATACATTGTTGTAAGACATGTTAAATAAATATATTCATATTTGTAAAAATATTTTTATTAAAGAAGAATGCAAGTAATTAATCTTTATATTTTTTAAATGACTTAATTTAACAAAAATGGAAAAAAATGTGTTGGTTTGCAGGATAGTCTAGGTATTTCAAATTTATCCACCAGATATTTGGATATTGTAGGATACATGTCAGCCAATATTACAGTCATGATCTCATTGTCCTCAACAACAAAGAACACACCTATCAGAACCATTCCTCTGGACAAACAGACTCAATAGATATCACAATCACTAGCCCAGACATGGCAGCCAGAGTCAATGAGTGTAGAATTCTTCATGATTCACTTGGCTCTGACCATTTTCCTATAGTAACCTGCATAGAATATCCAGGATTGAAAAGAAACATTCAAGCATAGCCCAAATGGAACAGCAGAAAAGCAAGCAGATAGCTATTTAGTTCAGTTATTCAGCAAACAGCAGCTGATGTTAGTATCTCAAGTAAACAGCAGCTGAACATTGATGACAAAGTTGAAGTTGTCACATCTTGCATAATCAATGCTGCAGAGGAAAGCTATCCCTTAACAAGTCCCGATATATACCATCCAACACCGTGGTGCGATGAAGAACTTGCCAGGGAGCACCAAATAAAAAGGAAAGCATGGCGAAAGACACGGTTGCTTACAAAAGATAACAAGCTAAGGCAGAAGAATCATCAAACTAACAAAAAACAGCTCATGGAAATATTTTGTGGGCACAATCAATCGAGATATCCCTTCATGCATCATCTGGAAAAGAATCAAGGCTATCAATGATTCAAGTCGACCTATCCAAACAGCTTTGGAGCATGAGGGTAAATTTGTCACAGATCTTCAAGACCAGGCCCACTTATTTGGAGAGCATTATTCTGAAAAAATGCAGTATTTTCGATTCTTAAATCATTCCTAAATTATTTTTGGATACAAATAGTCTTATCAACTAATCTATAGACCTGCTCTGTGATAGAAGACATATGTGATCATCCCTTCACAGTGGAAGAGCTCAATCTTGGACTAGATGAGTTTCTAACTCAGCTACTGGAGATGATAAGATCCACAGCCAGATGCCTAAAGATTTACCCATCAATGGGAAAGACATGGTGTTTTCACTCTTCAATTACATCTGGAAACAGGGAACTTACCCCTTATCATGGAAGATTAGCAAAATTATTCCTTTACTAAATCCTAATCAGAATAAACAAAGAATTAAGTCTTACAGACCAATAGCTCTCACCTCCACTCTAGTCAGGCTTGGAAGACTGGTTAACACCCGATTGAACTGGAGACTACACAAAGATCAAGGCTGTAACTGTTGATGGTCTAATTAAAATCACTGAGCAGTGTCACAAAGGTCTGTTCAACTAGGAATATACTTTTAATTTTAATTGATCTCAAAGGTGCCTTTGATAAGGGGTGGTGGGAGGGTCTCATCACTAAGGCAGTAGAAATTTGAATAGCAGGGAACATGTTAAAATCAATAAGAAGTTTTCTAAATGAAAGATACATTAAAGTTCAAGTATCTGATCAAACCTCGAAATAATTTAGCATAATACTGGCAACACCACAAGGTGCAGTTCTGAGTCCAACAATTTTCAATACCATGATGTATGTCCCCCTCCCCTCCATCATTCCAAAGCCCTGCTCTTAAATCACTTATGCTGATGATGGTACCATCACTCACAGCAATCTAGACTTTATTGTCATCAAGCTTAATCAGTACATAGCTGTCATTGACACCTGGCGAGCAAATTGAAACTCATAGTCTCCAAAGACAAGACAGAGTACACTGTTATCAACAAAAGGAGAGAAAACACCAATGACCTAACTCTAACCCTCATTGACAATATTCAAGCCTCTGTTACACTTCAGTGGATACCAAACCATGTGGGAACCAGTGTAAATCAATGAATGTACACCCTGGTAAAGTTAGCTACAAGAAGTGGACGGTCAACAAGCCTTTTGAATCTGTAACTTCTCTCAAATGTGCAGTCAGTCAGTCAACTCAATATTTGGAAAAATCGTTGGCAAGACGAGACAAGAGGTGAGCCTACTGTTCCCTAAAAGAAAAGTCAAACTCAGTAAGATACAGGAAAAACTAATTCTATCCTGACTGAGATTACAACACTTTCCTTGTCAGAGCTACCTGTAGAGACTCAACTTGGCCCCAGATGCAACCTGTCCACCCTGCAAATCTGCAGATGAAACAATCAAACATATTGTGTATGTCTGTGAAGAACTACAACACATCAGACATCTTGACACAACCAAGACCTTCAAATAAATTCACGAGAACAGGAACAATGAATGGGCTATCATTACCTCACTAGTCAATGAAAGGAAAATAAGGATCCATGCAAGGACCTTGTGGGAAGCGTGATTTACATAATAATGATGATAATTTAACAAAAATGTACAAGTCCTAAAATTATAAAATATTTGAAATTACCAAAATACATCATCAGTGTGATACTTGATGTTGGTTTTCTTTGGAAAGTTTTTCAACATCAGGTTTCAAGTTGGATGATGCAATGCTGAGTCTGCCATCCAGACGTGAGTTGTGTGTGTGCATCTTGTTCTGGGTGAACTTCATTTTTGAAAACAGTTGCTCACACATGTAGGTACATCCAAATATGCACGCCATCTTTTTTGCATGATCTACCAAATTTGGATAAATTCCAGCTTCCATTACATACTTTTGGTAAAAGTCCAATAAGGAAACCCCTTCTGCATGGAATTTTGATTTCATAAGTTCACTTGTTTGAAGCTCAATGAGTTCCATCTGAACTTTTTCAGGAACACTGTCCACTTCTATATCAAAAGGTGTAGCAAACAGCTTTAAATCCCCTTTGTATGACCAAGTGTCTGCAAAAAACAGTTTTTAGTTCACGTATAACAGATACAGACATCGAAGTGTCAGTGTATTGATTTTTATGCAGCAATGGAAAGTGAGCAAAATTATAATTTTCAAGCTGTAATTCCCAGAGACGAAGCTTCATCTCAAATGCCATAATGTGCTCATAAAGTACATTCACTAGCTGACTGCATCGTTGTAGCTGCAAATTTAGCTTATTTGAATGTGAAGTAATATCCACTAAAAATGAAAGATTTGAGAGCCACACAGGATCACGGAACTGTGATGCATTCATGTTTTTACTCCCCAAAAATATAGCAATCTCCTAACAAAGTTCATAAACCCGTTCTAACACAGCACCTCGGTTTAGCCAGCGAACTTCATAGAAGCACAGTGATTCATGGTATTGTTCATTGTGGAATTGTCATTGATTCAGACCTCGAGATAATATGAAATGTACTGTTTTCACAACCACTTGCATTACTTGATTTCCTGAAGCTTTAGCATACAATGCCTCCTGATGAATAATACACTGCAATTTGATCATTTTGTTTTTAATGCCAGTTTCTTGCATGTATGCTACAATACCTGTATTTTCACCTACCATAGCAGGGGCACCATCCATAGTCACTGAAATTAACTTTGAGAGATTCAAATTCAAGAGATTCAAGAATGTTTGCTGCAGTAGTATTTCATTGCAGCAATACAAGTTGAGGAAATTCTTCCACAATTTCAAATTGTGAGTTGACACCTCGCACAAGCTGTGCGGTGTCTTTTACATCAGTACTTTCATCCAATGCCACATGAAGATATTGGAATCTTTGACAGCAGTCACATAATGATTGCTTCACATCAAGGGACATTTCTTCAGCTTGTCACAATACTGTTCTTGCAGAGCGGCTGATATTAGAAAATAATTCTTATAAGGACATAAAATATCAGCCACAGCCATCAAGCATTCCTTGAGAAATTCCCCATCCGTGAAAGGTTTCATGTTCTTAACTATTAATGAACTTACCTCATAACTGGCACGTGTATTTCCCTGGCATTTGGCACTTTGTTTAGCAAACAGTGAATGTTGTGCTTTCAAACTTGTCTTCAGCTGATTGATTTTGTCATTTCTCATCTGCGCAGTTAGCTCTCTGTAGTTCTTGTGTTTGGTTTCGTAGTGACGATTTAAGTTATATTCTTTGTTGACAGCTATCGTATCATGGCAGATCGTCCATTTTTCTTGGAAGATTCGACACTCAGCATCTACTTTTGTACGTTTTTCTACCGTTTTGTGATTCAGCACTGAACAAAATATAAAAAGAAGATAAACACAGTCTTTTATGGATTCGACCTATAAAAGATTTCCATAAGTTACTGGATGGTCTCTCCTCTGCTGATGGCTCACACAAAGGACTTTAGTACCCCCATCTCTAAGCAAGTTATTTTCACAATAAACAACACAGCTGAGGATGGCACGTTATTTGCACAATTCACAGCAGTTCAGTTCAGTAATTAGAATTGAGCAGACACCGGGCTATAATTCTTAGTCAAGTTTATTAGAAACAAATGAGTGCTTTATGCATTAATGCAGGGTTAATGTCAATTGCGTGGTTTGCGAGCACTGGGCCATTAACTTGTATATTTGATCAAGGTACTGGCAGGCCGTAGGTTGCTGACCCTTTAGATGTTTGTTATCTTTTCTGAAAAGAAAAAAGCGGGATGTTTCACTTTTAAGCACTGCACGGTATCGTGGTACTCACATAGCAGCAGCAACAGCTACGATATTAAAACCGTCATGTACCCACAAGTAAAAGAATTCGTCCAAGAATGGGCACAACCCATGTCAGGTATAGAAAAATCAATGCAATAAACAAACCTAAAGCAAACATGATTATTTTCCTTTAGACGTCCGTGGTTAGATTTTGCTTTTTTAATGACATTTGATAGATTAATATTTGCTTGCATTGACAAGATAATGGTAGAACAATTGAGGCAGCTGTCCACCTGCTGAGGGAAACCTGCTGAGTATCTTACTATAACTTTATTTCCGCTGACCAAAATGTATGGAATTTGATTATAAACTACAGCTTAAACAAAATCTATATATTTCAAATTCAAAGGGATGATGACTGTTTGTTTATAATTAATGGTAACTTCAAAAAGATGTACCAAATATGTGTTTAAGCATTTTTATTTGAAAAGTCTGGTATATTTTGAATATTCTTTTACCTGCATTGATGCCAGACATGGATAACATAGAGAAAAGGTAAACCAGAGCCATTCAGTCATATCACAAGCATCTGCAACAGCAACAGTTTTGTGCATTTTCAGTCTGCTGCCTTTTATTTGTTCAACTTTATTGAAACATGACTTCCCCAACACTATCCTCTCTGCTTTCTGATTCGGAAGATTCGTCTCTTTCAGTGATTGTCTCGTTTCACTGTAGAAACTCAGTGAAAGTCACAAAATAGCATAAGAGAAAACTCTTAAGCTTGTTGGGAGCCAAGGTTAGGTCAATAGATCCAAAACATAAGAGGAGGGTTAACTGTTCCCTTTATTCAGTAAAATACCCAAGGAAAGTGAATGAAGAAAATATAATATCAAAGCCAAAAAACTTCAGCTGAACGACCAACTACTGGGTACAAACGTTGTCTGGTACCAAGGTTAGGGGGAGACGGTAAAGAAAATTGTTTTGATCATTTCATAGTTTCTATCATCTCCTAAATATAAATTACATGTTTTAATTTTAAAATATCATCTTTGTTTCTTTCTACATTACTTTGCTTCCATATCAATTATCCATCCATCATCAGATCTCATCCTTTCCAGTTCACAAACTACGTCATCCCCCTGAAAAGGGCAGAAATACTTGGTAAAGAATCTGTCAATATATATATAGAGCACGAAATAATATTATAACCAGTGAATTAAAAATATCCCATAGGCTAAGGAAAAGCTAAAATAATTTAAATTTATTCATTTATCTAACATTAAGTTGACTTAAGAACTAAATGAATGCAGACTACAGAAACATCCATATAACAGTAAGGCAAAGTTAACCCCATCAGCCAGTTTCATGTAAAGGAAATGCCCAATATTCTAGAGCCAATTTTATAAAGCTACACCACATTTCATTCTTTGCAGAAACTTTTCCAATCATATATCAGGCCATTGGCAGAGTTCTTCAAATTGGGGCCCATAAACATAGGAAAGCTACAATAATGTACTGCTGTATTCCACATCTTATGTAAGTCTGGAAGTAATGAAAGGCTTCATTTACCAACAAGCTGCTTGGATTAGCAAATACCGTTATCAGAATTAGTCCATAGGATAACTCTCTGATTATGCAAATATACTACAAAGGGTTACTCTTTTATTTGCACAATGGTCTAAACTGGTATTGAGCCTACAAACTATAACTGTTCATCACCAAGCTCTTACAGCCTCCTGCTCTGAAGCCAATCATCCCAAATTTTATATTTCAGATGGTGTAAACAGAAAAAAGGCTGTAAAAGTCCAGAGTTTGATAACAAGATGGTAAAAAACGCTACTCAATAACCAATGTACTTGTGATGAGATTGACACATAATAAATGTTTTCTTCTGCTTCTCAATAATGCAGTACAACCTATAATTATAATTTTCAATAGATTACCTCAGCTTAAAAGTATCACAGTCATGAAGTTTTGTTTAAATATAAGAAGCTGAGCAGCAATAACGAGGAATTCACCTGTCCACTTCATGCTGGCTGACCTTTAAAATACAATTCCAATATGCCACCTGATTTATTCAGGTTTGAATTAACTTTCTCATTTAGAGACACTGGGATACCAAACCACCTTTCTTAGATACATAAATAATTCTTGTTTTTATCTTATTATGCAGAATTTTAGTGATTAAATTCGAAATTTTTTCTTAGAAACTCAAAAATCATAAAATAAAAATTAATGAATTCTGGAATATTTCAATGCCATCCACAGTCAGCTACCACCTGGAAGAGGAAATGACTTCAGGTTAGAACAAAAATTCATCAATAAAACTAAATTAGCTACACTGCTTTGGGCATTTTAGGTAAGAACAAATTCAATTGCATATTACATGCAAAATCTGTTATTTGTGGAAGCTTATTTTAAAACATGAAATCGACATTTGACAAATTTCATTTATTGATGCAAAATAATGATATTTCTTCATTCCAGCTATTGAATGCTGAAACTGCTTCTTTCATACCTTTATTTAAACAAATGAGGGTCATCCTTGAGCATGCTGGTTACCATTGCAGAAAAGATCACTGGCTATTAGAATTTTGCTCTCTGCAGACTGCTGAAAGATTTCATGGGCTGCCATGTGTTTTACTGTCCCTACCATTCGATCGCACGTGGATTGGTAATCACTGGTAATGAAAAGTCGCCACTAAAATCAATGCCACAATTTGCAGATTCATATTTTTTTCAACTATGAATCTCCGCGTTCAGAAGAGTATTGGGTGTTTGACTTTACCAAGGATGCTCTGTAAACATGAGACTAACTTCTGCTGGAAAGGTATACAGAGTTTCTGTTTCAGATAACAGAATTTTGTTTGTTTTTTTTATTTTTATTATTTCCAATACTGAATTTAATGACTAACGTACCTTTTAGTAAACTACACTATGTATCGTATTATGTAGAGAAACTGAGAATTTCAAAACGTGAAAATGTTTTTTTTTTGTTTGTAATATGCAGCTGAGCTGAGCTTTAAAGCTAAAAATTGCTGTTATTTGTAGTTCCTAAAACAATGTATCAATTAGAAAATGCCACATTTTCTTTTTTGTTTGTGCATTGGTAATAGTGAATATACCTCTACTGGAAGACAGCTTTTAATCACATTCCATTTCTTGAAGAGGCGGTAGTTTAATTGTCTTTAAGATATCAATAGTTTGTGGCTTTAGCCTGAGCTGAATTAGGGGTACTCCGATTAGTTCTACCTGTTTGAGAAAGAGTAACTGCAGCTTGGAGTAAAATCAATCCGAACCATGCAAATGAATGCAACAACAAAAGTGCCAGCAAAGGTACGATCAAGATAGGTAACTGAGCAGCATATTTGAGAGGAAAAGCAACTTCAAATTACACAAGTGTTAATAACCATAATGAATCATGTGACAATTCACTGAAATGTATTCAGGTTCAAACATCAGTCTTTTTTAATACAAGTTATCTGAATATAAATTCAAAGTCACGAGTCAATGTTATCTTGCACAGACTCCTAGGCCCTACATATGCTGAAATTTTGGGCCATTAACCTTAGTTTTGTTTGATTTAATTAAGTGGACCACCAGGTCAAAATGAGATTTTGCAAATTTTTTTAGATTATTGTATTTTTAATGAAAAATATACACGAGTCAATCATCTATCGCTACATGGAAATTATATTTAACAAAGAAATTATAAATATAAAATGGATTTAAAACTTTGAACTGAAGATTATATCTCAGTTTGGTAACAACATTGAAATAATTGTATAATCACGTCTTTCCAAATAGCCATCACAATTTTAAAAAAAATAGTTTAATGTGGGGCTGATTTTGATTGTTTCTTTGATTCTGCAATAGCTGTGAATATAAGACCTGTGAGCAATCTGAGGATCACATCCATAAGTGTAGCTTGGTATTTCAGTATGGTCGCATGTTGTTAACATTTCTTGCTACTGATGGGCTACAGACATAATGCGGAAACAAGATGAAAGAGAAACATTAGAGAAAACCACTTTCAAACAGACCTTGTAAGGTTCAGGGATCAAATAAAAACAAAGATAAAATATTTATTGGAGCTGGCCTGTGTGTGTGTGTGTGCTGTGTGTGTGTGTGAGCCTGCAAATGTACACAATAAGAACCATAACAATTAAGTAAATTCCTCCAAGAATTCAACCAACAGATTTTCAGACAATAAAAGGGATGGATGTCAAATACAAATTTTGAACATCTAGGAGCTCAAAAGAACAAGAGAATCAGTCAGTAATAATGGCATGAGGTAATTTATAGAGCACTGGATCTATCATCTTCGAGGCTCAATTGCAAACTTAGTCAAATGAACTTTTACTCTCAATTTGTTGGAAGGAGAAGACAATGCAGTGAAAGAAAACCATTTAAAAACACTTGGAGAGGCATCTATGAAACAAATTCTGAATGAAACAAAATAAGGCCAGAAATTGGTTGCAAATTAAAAAAAAACCAAATAAATCAGTAAAAATGAAAATCCATCAAAAAGAAAACAAGAAACAGCAATGAAAATAAGGGGCAATTAAATCCTGTATGCAAAAAGACTTCATCTGTAGAGCCGGCAGGAAAAGATGTGCATCTAGAATTGGACTATTCTGCCATAATTAGAAAAAAGGTGTCCCCAAGTTGCACACTTTGACCTCTGGATTTTTCATTTAATAGTCATCTTCGCATAAAGAACAAACAACAGGTGCCAAGACAGAAAATGACAGTGGACTTATTTTTGTTGACATTGGTGTGCTAAATGCTACATGTTAATTAAGAATTCCTGTAGCAGAAAAGGCCTGGAAAGTTAACTTGCCTTTCAAATGTATATTGTACATATGCTCAGGGACTGAGAGAGCATTTGAACTAAATCAGTGTTTTTGTCAGCATGGCCATGATTGGAAAATATTCCAAGCCAGAGTCATTGTGAAATGACCTGAATATGGTTTATCCTACGATTCCTGATGCTTGTAAGAACACCCTTGATAATGCAAGACAACAGAAACTCAAAACCAGGGCTGGCATACAAAGAGATACAGAAAACTAGTATAAAGTTGCTTGGTACAGAAAAATAATCACTTAAAAGCCAATATTAAGATAATATGGTGTAGTGCATTAAAATTCACCATTTTACAAATGTTGGGACTCCTCCAAGACTCATTTTAAAACTGTCAATTGTTGTTTATTACAACTACAATGGAAATCTACTACAAAACGTAATTTCAGGATTTTTCAATTTTGTGGAAGAATATAGCACATTAATTCTTTATCTAAATCTTTTCAGACTTGAGAATTTTCTTTTAATTATGCAATTTGAAAAGACCTATTTTGTTTAAGATCTAATTGAAACTGAAGACTGCATGCAGACAGGAAATGCAACCAAAAGAAAATTAGCAGAAACAGATGAGAAGCTAAAGAGAAATCACCACCACAAATCTGCACATATTTTACAAAAAATTGCTATTTGTATGGTAAAGAAATGAATAAAAACTGGAAGGTCTACATTTGATGATGTATATCAAATAATGTTTACCTAAATCCTGGTCAATTAGAATTTATTTTTCTCTACTCTCCACACATCAACTTTGGGATACTGTACAGTGTATATTCTTTCGGGTAACACATGAATTGGAGAGTTTGTTTCTGAAGACCAACACATGTTGCTTGTTATGAATTTATAATAATCATTCTTCATAACAGCTGCTTATATTTCTAAGTCAGTAAAAGAAAAAAAAAACATGCAACATAATTTTCTGGTATATAATTTACTTTCTTAAGGATGATCTCTTTCATACCTGTTTATGCTGAAATATGATCTACAGCTCTCTGAAATGTCTTAGTATTTTGTGATCATTTTAGCTTTTTATTTCAAGTCACAACCCTAACTTTGATACAGTAACACAATGTAATGAATATATTGTATAGCCCACCAATGCAGTTGCTTCAAAATTATAAATTCATCAAGTGGCCTATCAAATTTTTCTCTGTCAGCAAAATGCATCACAATTCCATCACAAGTGTTTTCATCATCACTCAAGGCAAAAATGTAGGCATTCTACAAAACCAAAATTCTTCTCAAGATGGCAAAGGTTCGTGAAATTGCTTGACGTGCGCTGCTGTTCATTAACTAAGATGGCCACCACACTTGTTAGAAGCAGTCATTTCTTTAGGACTGTTCCAAAATTTTTGTGATTTTGCAATGAAACAATAGCTGATTAGTACACAGAATAAGAAAAAAGTTATCAACTTATCAATCTAATCAGTATATCATTTTCAAATTCCAATTATTCAAATGGCTACAGATACTGAATTGAAGCAAGATGGGCACCCTGTACAACATGCACATATAAAAGACATCACTATCTGAGTTTAAGAAGATCAGTGTAATCTCTCTCGATTTCACTCAGAACTAAAGAAATCAGCACAAACTACAACTAAATGCATTCCTCCAAATATTCCTACACATTTCACAAACTTTGAACCTCTTAATATCAGAATCTAGATTAGATGTTTTTCTTGAAATGAATACATTTTCTAAGGATCAAATGATTAAAAACCAACTGAGAATATTATTTATATAGTACAATTTACTTATGCTCCATAACCTCATCTTTCAGAGCTTCCAAGACAGCAACATAACAAAGATTGTTTTGTTTTAGCCTTTGTAACTGAGAAGAAACTGTTCCCATACAGAATCTCACCTGAAATCTAACCTTCAAAATGCATCAGGTGTCAATGTCTTATTACAAACAGCGTGTAATTGGCCAGAGAGATTTCGAGATGCCAACAGTACTGAACATGACCGCCATCGAGGTGGCTCGTTGATTGTAAGAAATTAGCTGTTATGGCAAGGCTGGTTTTCATGTGTTTCAGATCAGCCCCATGGCTGGTTTATCGTACATGGTGAAGATCCTTAGACGTTCACTGAAACAAAACGGTGCAGCTTTTGGAAATAACTTCATTCCCATGGATGATAAAGTCAACCGCAGCCTCATTCTCCAGACCTTAACAAATCAACCGCATCAGGAACATTCTTTAGGCTACCGTTGCAAGATGCCCTGTGCTCCCACAAACTTCACAGGAGCTTGGTGATGCCCTTGTAAAGGGAGGAATAGGACTATCTGGCCCAGACCACTATTTAGAATCATTAGAAACACAAACATCAACCTTCAATTTGCGATAAAGCTCTCACACGAGACACTGAAGGATTTTGTCACTTTGGAGAATCAGGTAAGTTCTTGCTCTCTCTCTGTAACCAAAGACTGGCATTTTTGAGAGGAGCCCAAACCCACCCAGCATAACATCGTTATTTAACATCTTTGATGTTTTCCATCATTTTTGTCTTCTTAGATTATCATCGTTTACACGAATTTCAACTTTGATTCTTGGTCAACTTGAACAGTAGCTGCTGGTCCATCGTGTTCTCAGGTGGACACCATTCTTTATGATGGTGGGAATAAAGTGGTTATCAATGGAATTCCCCTCAATGTATGACAACTGGCTACCAGCTAATGTCTGAATTTTTTCGTTTAATTTCGAATTACTTCTTGTTTTATTCAAATTGACTTTGCTCTGTTAGTAAATATGCTAATGTTTATAAAAATTGGAGGGATATTCTGAGCTTCTGTCTCCTAAAATTGAAGTTTTATTACTTTATTTAATTTTGAAGGTTTCCTTCTTTGTATTTTGAAATTATCCCTTTCTTTTCTGCTATTCAATGTCTTTTTTTCAAACAGTAAATCAGTTTTATAACTACAACAAACACATTAATCAGACACTATTTTCATATAAAGGGACATAACTCCTACAAACTTTAGTAGACTTACTTTCCATTGTACAGTTTTTTTATTTAACACATTCTGACCAGTTTTACAATTCTCTCTGATGTTTTCAGTTTTTGCCAGGTTCACTGTTGAATATTATTTTAAGTTACTTGTACACAGATCTCATTATCTTTGCTCCACTCATGTGCCCAATTTTTGTTTTTTCTTTTAAATTTCTTCTGAATGCACAGAGATTTCTTCAGTTCCTCACAGGTGCTGAAGACCTTGGCATATGGTGGCGGGGTGTGGCTATCTTGAATCATTGGTTTCCATTGGTTGTCTATTAGCCAATCGCTACATGGGAGAAAGAAACCTTTCAGGATAATTCCAAGTTAACAGTTCAAAGAAATTGAGCAAACTGTTTGAACCTGATGGCTGACAGCCGCTTACAGTCAAATTTAATGGTTTGGTTTATGGAGAAAAGGCATCTAAACATTAAATATTTTTCCTCATTTCATTTCTGTTGGTCAGATGGTTGTGGAATAAAGATTCTGTGGATGAAGATGTGATATGTGATGCTTGGAGCTGATGCCTGATTGTGCCGTATTATTTATAGCTTTGTAAAAGTAATAAATAAAGGAAAAAGCTGATATTTTTGGTGATGCAAAAACCAACATTTAAATACCCATAAGGGGCCATCTCCTGTTTTTGTAATTTTTTTTGTGTGTCGAAGCCATGATGGCTGTAACTGCTGCATATCCACACAATTCCTATGTTAGTCCCTGATACGGCCATGGTATTCATTTCTGTTAATTTATGGGGATTAATTGGCAAAATTCTAACTGATGATCCTTCCTGTTTTCTGTATTCCTTCCTCTACAAACTATTCCTCACACACTCAGACACTTGGGCCACTGTTATACTGGATCAGGGAGAATGGAGACATTAATGTGTATAAAAACACAAAGGGGCTCAGCGGCTTTGTTTTGTTTCATTATGCTTTCGCCCCGTTATCCTGATGATAGCACAGGTGAATGCCAGGGGTCCAGGTGAGAGATTTGTCTGGGTTTTCATTTGTTTGTCATTTATTTTTACTTTAAAAAAATGAAATGAAAATCTGTGATTTGTAAAGTGAAATTCAAAGGTAACTTGTTATATAAATTAAAAAAATGTTTGTTTATTCTGATGAAATCTAGAATCATCTTTCACACTGTATACAGACAGCAGATTGTTCTGCTGGTGAACAGAGGTCGATGTGAGCGGCTGAATGGCTGAACAACTGAAGCTGCTGGCCTTCGTTTTTCCGTGTTCGCATCATTGATATTTTTTAAAATATAGATGATGGAGTCGTGAGAAATCACAGTAAAGTAAAAGAGCTGAGATTAATCTTTATGTTCTTATATTTCAAACAGTTTATTATTACTTCTTTAGGTAAACTATCAGATTATTCCATTCTGCTGAGGTGTGTAGTTACTAGAATATTAATTAAAACAAGACTTAAAGAGAATTAAAAAATATTTTACCAATTAATTTCTCTGAAGAACACAACCAGGAAGAAAAACTGAGGAATATTCATGAAAAGGATTTTAAAAGTCAATCAAATGGAAGATTTGATTTTTTAAAATATTTTATTCAGCCAATTTAACACTGAGGACCCAGGCTCTGTCATGGAAAGAATATAAAATAAAATTTTTATATTTTTAAAACTAAATAAATAAAAAGATAAAACCTTAACACTGTTTGAGGTAAATCTGTACATCACAAAATCCATCCCATTGACATCAAAATTTTTGAGAAAAGATGAGGTCACAGTTCACCTGGTGCTATTGTTTTCATTATTTTACATTTCAAATCTATTAACTTTTTACGGTGTATGCTATATTTTCTGTACCGCACTTGAAATCTCTCATAATTCTCAGTTAAAAAATATAGCTGACAAACAAGGTGGAAAATATAAATCTTCATGGGTGCAAATTGTTTGGTTAAAAGGGATCGTGAAGGTATAGGTGTCCTGGTTTGAACTCATGAAGCAAAATGGCACATAAAACTCTTCTATCCACACTTCACTCAGAACCATGAAACAAATATCCATTTAACGATTTTTAAAACGGTAGGTTTTGCATAATGTATGCCAAAGCAAACGCTACAAAACGATATGTAACTTATCTACATACACCTTCACAAGCTCGCAAAGACTGAACCATAAATTAACATAGTATAAAACCCGACAAAACTTTTGTAAGTAGTAGTATAACTGTAGGAAACAATGGCAGTAAAAATGTCTGGAGATTAACTCAAATGAGAATGGGAATCAATAAACATCTTCATATGAAAGAATATATAACCCTTGAAATAAAAACAGAAAAATGGAAAACTCTGCATTTAATATATGAGAAGCCTAGTACGGATTGCTAATGTTCTCGAAACTAAATGATGTACTACATATGGACTGTTATTACCACTTCTATTTAATTTCTTTAAAAGAGGATAATTCTCAGTTCATTTGCTCTACCGGACAAATATCCTGTTTTCTGTAAAGGAAGTCATTCTTGTCAAAACTGCATTCTTTATATCTTGAAGGAAAGCAACTGTTCACCTCATTTTCTAAAACAACTAATCTTTATATCTGTTGCAGTACATCTGTGTTTTAATATTAAAATTACTTTTAATTCTATTTTTTATCTTATGAAAATATTGAGCAAGTTATACAATTACTTCATTAAAGCCCATCTTTGTCTTTCATGCAGAACATGAGCTAAAGACTACAATTATATTTCTAATGAATTAAAATTATCCATTTAGAGATTGATGTTTTAACCATTCATGGTTAGCAAAAAATGAAATCAAGAGAGTTGATCTGTAATCTTTATCAGTGCTGTCAGTTGATTGACGTTTACTGCTGCCTTCATTGCCAACTTATGACACAAAAATAGTGAAGTGTAGCCAGATAGAAAGACTTTCTTTAAAGAGGTCAAATCTTTTAGTTTGAAATTGAAGTTATTTGTTTGTATAACTGTGATCTCTCTCTCTCTCTTTGATAGGCTCATTAATGGGGACCATTTAGTGCTTTTCTGGTAGTGGAAACTGCAAAGTAAAAGAAAAGATGAATTAGAATGTCTGAAAAGTATATATTGGTGAATTGATGCATTGTGATGCACTTTTCTGAATCTGTTTATCAGTGTCATGTGATTGCTGTTTAATTTCTGGAAATAAATTAAAATGTATAAAACAGTCTCAACATTGTATTTTTATTTTCTACTAATTATCCATGACCATCACATGAAGAAATCAGCCAAACACGTTGGCCACTTTAGACCATTTCTAGCTGGATCTTGTGCTATTATCCATCATTCGTCCATTCCCATCTTTTAATTAACAGGTGTTTATCTCATTTTTGCTGTCAGCTGTTTTTATTTGTTGAAGCTCACTGATGTAACTTTCCCTCAAAAGACAAAATATAATCTAAAGTTTCTGTCTTTGCATTGATCAGCTCTGTTTCTGTAACCAAAACTATTCACCAGTACATGTGGTCAGAATATTCCAGTATTCACAAGTGGTCCAGTTTGAAGATATGAAAAGAAATGTGATTCAAAAAATAAATAGCAACAAAAGAATTGTTTTCACTAACATTGAGAAAATGAGAAAATTCCAACTCTCTCTGATCTTTGATAATACAGTGGCTTCCTTTGCATCAAACTCCTCTGCCAAATCTTGATGCTGAGGGGATAGAAACTGTTCACTGTGGAGTTTTAAACTACTACCAGCTGAATCCATAATTGGTATAGCTTTCGTAAGCCAGACATATTGGAATTGTGAAGACCTATAGCTGTATGAAGAATACGTTTAAGATAACTTTATTCAAGTAACAACAAGTTTATTGTTGTTGTTGTATATTCATTGAACTCAAAACTGGAATTTACCAGTATCACATCAAAAAGTGTGATGTTCAATATATATAATAGTTATGATTGAACATGGCAGCTTTGTTATCAGGTGTGTAACTCAATAATACCAGCTGTGTTTTATGTGAAGGGAGCATTAACTGTTAGGAAATGAGGCTTATTATTGTGCATTGGCTTTTATCCTGTCCTGTCGCATTGTGATTTATGTTGATGTGCAGATTAGCAGGATTATCAATCTGACACTAAAGATGACAAAAAGACATGACCACGAAGAGACAAAAAGTTCAGGTTGTAAAGCAAATGTTTTTATTTTGAATATGGATACCAGCTGAAGGTCAAGGGTTAGTTTCCTGTCATAGTAGAAATAATTAAACTAATAATGAACTAATGTTTCAGCAATGATTCACAATCCTCATCCTCAGGTTTGTTTTTGTACTGTTGTGAAGTCAAACAATATTAATTTGTGAATGATTTTACAGTACTGTGTTTTCATCTTAAATCCAGTAGAAATAGCACATCTGAATCTCTCTACTTGTGTGACAAATATAGTATTCTATAAAATAAATTAAACTGTTTCATAAAAATACTGCCTAAAGAAATGTTGCCAAAAAGATGAATGTTTATGGTGCTGTACATTTGTAGTTTTAGGTCACTCTGGCTGAAAATAATTCTTTAGCAGTTTAGAGCAAGATAATAAAACGATTGGGGTAGAAAGCCACTGATCCATTAAAATTGAATCTGCTGTTGATACCCATCCAGAGGCAATCACTGATCTGTGATCTTTTCTTCTCGGTTCTCATTGCTGACTTTCCATCAAATTTCACGTCATTAGAGGCATCTTCAGTCAGAAGTGATCTCCGTGTCAGTGCCATCCATCACATTGGAATCAAAATAGACCTTAACAGGTTTTCAAGCCGTCAGTGGTAATTCATTTTAAAATGGGCATCTTTTTGTTGTTTTCCTCAATGCTCTTCTTCACTTCCAAACTCATATCTGACTTTCAGTTGCAGAAGAATACCGATGAATGGTATTGCAGGTCTCAGGAACCCTAAGATTTGATGGCTCCAGATTCTGTAAAATTAACTATTTAACCTCTACGAATATAAAACAGGAATCAGTTCTGTGTTGAGTTTTAAGTTTCAGTTCTTCTCTTTTTTTCACGTTTCTCATTTTTAAATAAAATATTTTAATAATAATAATAATAATTCAGCATAATTTAAAAAGATCCCAAAAATATTGGATCAAATAGAAAACTGAATCCTGTGCCTACGAATGACGGCCTCTCCAATAATTTTCGTCCTTCTAAATTCGGGACATTTTCCTGAAATGATTTCTGGAAGAAAGAAACGAAACCACTTTTATAAAACTGCTATTTGTCACTGATTCTCAGAACCCAACAGGCAGAATTCTTTGTTTCCACTAGAATTCACGAAGTTTATTGGCGAAAAATGTACAAAAATAATCTGTGATGTTCTGTTATTATTTGTCATTTATTTATATTGATGCTGATAAAATATTCTCAGGTGTCAGTTTAAAATACGTAGAGTTATTTCCCTTGGTAGTTTAATTTGTGTAGTTGCGAATTAGTTTACGATGGAAAGAAACAACGTTGACACAAAAACAAACAATTAAGGAATTCGGTATAATTCTCTGAAATACGGGTAGATGAGCGATGTTTGCGGGGTTTGTGCCCCCTAAATACTCAGTATCCCTGTGATTTCCGGAGGCTGGTTCTTTTCGTCGGTAGAAAAAACGGATTCTGGTAAAGAAACCAAAAAAACAAAAAACTGAATGTTTTTTGATATAAATTAGTGAAGTCTGTATTTAGATATTGAAGATTTTACTGATGAAGATATCGTTTGTTCCGTGTTTATTTTCTGGTCTTGAGATTCTAAAATTGTAGTCGCGGTACGATATGTATTAATGGCGAGTAGTTGTTAGGCCTGTTTACTGCCTGTAAAACCGTTATATTACTACGCGTGACGGAGAAGATGGATGGGTAAAATCAGCCATTGGCCGGGTGTAATCTGATTGTGAATTAAGCTTGTTACTGTTTTCTCTCAAACGATTGTAAAAAATATGACTGAGCTTTATTCCATAAAGAATTAACTTCATCCCCTGCTGTTTCTGTTATGTTCTGTTTGTTCTCTTGGAAGAGAGGAGGACGGCCAGCGAACTGGGAGAGGGGAACAATGGCGTGGTCAGCGAACGCCATTTGTTGCCAGGTAAGTAAACTCTGGTGTAATTAACTGGAACTGTCCGTGATGGCGATTAAGAGCAAACTCTTCAGTGCCAAAACAAGGAAACTGTTGATGCAGAGAGTAAAGACGGCAACGGAAGTTGCGACAAATGGAGGGAATAAGAAGGAAGAGACAGGAAAAGTCAAAGGCTAAGGATGGTAAATAGGGTTAAAAATGGGAACAAAGGAAACTTTTGTATATTGATGGAGAAATCTCCGAACAGTCGCTGGTAGCCAGTTGTCATACATTGAGGGGAATTCCATTGATAACCACTTTATTCCACCATCATAAAGAATGGTGTCCACCTGAGAACACGATGGACCAGCAGCTACTGTTCAAGTTGACCAAGAATCAAAGTTGAAATTCGTGTAAACGATGATAATCTAAGAAGACAAAAATGATGGAAAACATCAAAGATGTTAAATAACGATGTTATGCTGGGTGGGTTTGGGCTCCTCTCAAAAATGCCAGTCTTTGGTACAGAGAGAGAGCAAGAACTTACCTGATTCTCCAAAGTGACAAAATCCTTCAGTGTCTCGTGTGAGAGCTTTATCGCAAATTGAAGGTTGATGTTTGTGTTTCTAATGATTCTAAATAGTGGTCTGGGCCAGATAATCCTATTCCTCCCTTTACAAGGGCATCACCAAGCTCCTGTGAGGTTTGTGGGAGCACAGGGCATCTTGCAACGGTAGCCTAAAGAATGTTCCAGATGCGGTTGATTTGTTAAGGTCTGGAGAATGAGGCTGCGGTTGACTTTATCATCCATGGGAATGAAGTTATTTCCAAAAGCTGCACCGTTTTGTTTCAGTGAACGTCTAAGGATCTTCACCATGTACGATAAACCAGCCATGGGGCTGATCTGAAACACATGAAAACCAGCCTTGCCATAACAGCTAATTTCTCTTACAATCAACGAGCCACCTCGATGGCGGTCATGTTCGGTACTGTTGGCATCTCGAAATCTCTCTGGCCAATTACACGCTGTTTGTAGTAAGACATTGACACTTGATGCATTTTGAAGGTTAGATTTCAGGTGAGATTCTGTATGGGAACAGTTTCTTCTCAGTTACAAAGGCTAAAACAAAACAATCTTTGATATGTTGCTGTCTTGGAAGCTCTGAAAGATGAGGTTATGGAGCATAAGTAAATTGTACTTATTAAATAATATTCTCAGTTGGTTTTTAATCATTTAATCCTTAGAAAATATATGCATTTCAAGAAAAAACATCCATGTTGTACAGGGTGCCCATCTTGCTTCAATTCAGTATCTGTAGCCATTTGAATAATTGGATTTTGAAAATGTTATACTGATTTGATTGATAACTTGATAACTTTTTTCTTATTCTGTGTACTAATCACCTATTGTTTCATTGCAAAATCACCAAAATTTTGGAACAGTCATAAAGAAATGACTGCTTCTAACAAGTGTGGTGACCATCTTAGTTAATGAACAGCAGCGCACGTTAAGCAATTTCACGAACCTTTGCCATCTTGAGAAGGATTTTTTTTGTAGAATGCCCACATTTTTGCCATGAATGATGATGAAAATACTTGTTGTGGTATTGTGAAGCACTTTGCTGACAGAAAAATTTGATAGGCCACTTGATGAATTTATAATTTTTAAGCAACTGCAATGGTGTGCTATACAATATGTTCATGACATTGTGTTACTGTATGAAAGTTAGGGTTGTGACTTGAACTAAAAAGCTAAAATGATCACAAAATACTAAGACATTTCAGCATAAACAAGTATGAAAGAGATCATCCTTAAGAAAGTAGATTATATACCAGAAAATTATGTTGCATGTTTTTTTTTCATTTAGCGACTTAGAAATATAATGAGCTGTTATGAAGAATGATGATTATAAAATTCATGACATTAATGGGACATAGGTTCATAACAAACAAATATGTGTTGGTCTTAAGAAACAAACTCTTTAATTCATGTGATATCCTAAAGAGTGTACAGTATCCCAAAGTTGATGTGTAGAGAGTAGAGATAAATAAATTCTAATTTTTGATATACAATATACATCATCAAATGTAGACCTTCCACTTTTTATTCATTTTGTTACCATACAAATAACTATTTTTTGTAAAATATGTGCAGATTTGTGGTGGTGATTTCTCCTTAGCTTCTAATCTGTTTCTGCTAATTTTCTTTTATTTGCATTCCTGTCTGGATGCAGTCTTCATTTCAATAAGATCTTTTTTTTTTGGTGTTGTGCAGTGTTTAGGGGTGCGTTTGTGAAGTTGCATATGTATGTGGGTGTAGCTGGATCGGTTCCACGACTGGCCGTCACAGCTGTTTGCAAGTGATGCCTTATTTTGGCCTATCTTTTGTTTAGGATATACCTCAACCTAGCGAGAGCAGCGGGCTACCCAACTCTTTCGTATTGCACGCAGGAGGGGTAGGTTTATCCTGGCTGGACTCTATAGAACAGTTGTCTCCTCTGTATGTCCTTGTTATGGAGGGGAAGTTTGCGCCACTGTTTATTTTTCAAGTTTCCAAAGTGGAAGGATGGAGAGAGTTCTATTTTTATTTTGTAGGGCGATGGATGGAGACATGTTCTCCCTCCATTTTGCTCTTTTATTAAGTCCTCCCTCATGGGGGAATCAGAGATTCCCGATGACTTTGAAGTGAACAGAAAGTCTTTATGACTTGTGTTCCTTCTTTTTCCATCGTAGGGGGCCTGGAGGTTCCCTGGCAGGTGGTCACGCTGGGAAGTAGCACATCTGCTGTGGTGTTGGTCATCACAGCATCTGTTGCCCCATTCCACACCACATTAGTCAAATCTGTGTTCTTCTTCTTTTATTTGGACTTTGTGATGTGTTTTATTAAACGAAGAAAGACTCATGGTTAGTCCATGTGAGCATTATAGGGGTGGATTGCTTTATAAATAAATAGAGGCTTACACTGAAGAAGGGGAGGGGGTGGGATTTAGTTTGATAATTTTTCTAAGTAAGTTTTAAAAGTTTAGTTATAAAGTGGTCAAAGATCACTTAAGAGATGAATATAATAATTCAAGGTAATCCTTTAAGGATTTATTACATGATTAATATACAATACACAAGAAAAAGAATAAAGAAAGAACAAGGAGAAAGAGAGGAGAAGAAATCTTCTTTTCCAGCAACCTACATTAATTTAAAAAGCAAAGACATTTAAATTAGACATAGGGGTGGAGAAGGGGTGACTCAGGGTCGTCGATCTAAGATAAGAGTTGAGGTTTGGGAATTGTCAATGTGTATGTGTAATGTTTTGTTTGTTTTGATGTAACCTAATGCATTATTAATTAGCCAGTTGGAAGAGAAAATTAGTCTGTCATTTATACTAGTTTTCATGACCGCATATTTTTGATTTAACCAATTAGTTACATAGTTTTGGAATAGTAATTACGTTGAGGTAGGCTGACCGCCTTCTAAAGCCTTCCAGCTACCCCAAGCGATCCGCTGGGCGGTGAAAACCAGAAAGTTCAAAAGGCAGTCCTTTTTAGTTCTGTTATTGAAGCCAAAGATGTGCCAGAACAACGTAAGTTTGTTCTGGGGACTTTTAATTTTAAAGATCAAGTCTCGGACTAGACACCATAGTTCTATGTTCTGCGGACACAAGAACAAGCAATGGATTGCCGTTTCGTCCACCTCGTGACAGGTGAGGCATTTGGGTGAGTTAATTAATTTCCATTTATATCTGTTTTCCCTTGTGGGGAGAACATTCCTAGTTAGTTTCCAGTGTATGTCAGATGTATATCCGTCCACGAGACGATTAATGGAACTAGCCCATATCCTGTCCCATGGAAGTGGTCCTGAATTGAGGTTATCTTCCCACCTCCTGTAATTCGGTTCCTCGATGGGTTGTGATGACAGGAAGAGGTAGATATCTCGCTGGGATAATTTGTCTAGTTCTATTTTAGTATCTCCTAAGCTTACAATGTTATCTGTGCCTATAGAGATGTTGCTGCTAATCCATTGCTGGAGTGCTGTTAGATGGTAGTCGGTTAATATGTTTCTTTGTGCTCTATATAGTTTTAGTTTGTTAGTGAGAACATCGACCCCGTCGAGGGTGTCAAATGCTTGCGCTAAACGGGAAATGAGGAGTTTTTGCCATCTTGGCCTATCGTTTACGTTTCTTATGATATCTGTTATGTTTAATATTTGTTGAGCACCTATTTTACTCTCTAGATTTATTAGATTTAATCCGCCTTGGCTCCGAGGTAGTCTAATTATTTGCTTATTTGCCAGGTGTTTGCGCCCTTGCCACAGAAACCGAGTTAGCTCGGCGTCTATGCCGTTGCACACCCAGCCTGGCATCCCTATGATTTTAGATTTACAATAGATTTTGGGGGCGAGATAGGTATTTACTAATTCAGTTTTAGTAAAGAAAGAAAGGTTTAGCGCGAGGATCATGCGGTTAGTAAAGCGTTGACTTTATTAATCACAGGTTGCCAGTTGTCATGCAGCGTGTGTTAGTGTTATATTTTGTTGGGAAGTAGATTCCCAACAACTTAATTTTGTCTTCACCCCAAGTTGATGTTGTATTGGCGTAGGGGTTTATTGCTGCCCCCTAGCCATGTTGCGGTGGTCTTTCTTTTATTTTTTGCCCCAGAAGCCTTCTCGTAGACCTCTAGGACTTTAAATGCTGCATCCAAGCTGGCCGCATCCTTTAACAGGAGGGTGGTGTCATCAGCGTATTGCTGAATTTTGACACCGTTTATCCCCCTGATTGTTTGGTTTTTCCGGATCATGGCGGCCAGCAGTTCTGCAGTCAGAACATACAACATGGCGCTTAGGGGACACCCCTGCCTGATGCCTCTTGTTGGGTGGATAGACAAAGAGAGGAAGCCGTTCTGATAGATATTCGTTATGAGGTTGGATTGGAAAAGCCTAACAATGTTAATGAAATCTCTCCGAAGCCAAGGGTTTTAAGTGTTTCTAAGAGAAAATTCCAGTTAACCCTATCAAAAGCTTTTTTCTGATCTACGGCTAGCATAATTCCTATGGAATTTTCTGTGTCTAGCCTATTTGTAATTTCTCTGAACAGTTGAAGTGTATTCATGATACTCCTTCCTGGAACTGAACAGGTCTGGTCTGCACTTGTAATTTTATGCATAACTTTGGCTAGCCTAGTTGCTAGAGCCTTAGCTATGATTTTATAATCACTGTTTAAGAGACTGATGGGTCTCCAGTTGTCAAAGTACTCCGCGTCGCCCCCCCCTTTGGTAGCAGGACGACAGTGGCCGTACGTTGGCTTTCCGAGAGTACCCCCCTACAATATGCGCTATTCGCAATCATTGTCAGGTCTCCTGCTAGGAGATATTCAAATCTCTTATAGAATTCTGGCGTAAGGCCATCATTTCCTGGTGATTTTTCTTTATTTGAAGCTCTAATAGCTTGTTTTATTTCTTGAAATAGTTAGGGGACCTTCACAGAGCTCGGCATATAGGAGGTTTAGTTTATCTTCTAGACACGCCAAGATTTCGTCCTGAGCAATGGGACAGGTGTCTTCACTATTGTATAATTCGCTATAATACCGAGTCTCTTCCTGAATAATATCTTCTATGTCAGTTAAGACGCGGCCTTCCTTAGTTTTTAGTCTATTGATAGTTTTTCTTTCTGCTTTAGATTTCTCTAAACCACAGAAGGACATTCTATTCCCTTCGCCATTCATGGCTGGTACTCGGGCCCTAATTCTAGCACCCTTTGTTTTGTTAAGTTGCAATTTGCTATTTGTGTTTGGATGGCTTTGATTTTGTTTGTTCTATCTATACCTGAAGCGGCCTTGTTTAATTCTAAATTTAATTCTACTTTTAGCTTATTTTCTAAGTATTCTCTGTAAGCATTTCTTGCCTGACAATATTTTATGCTAATATCCCTAAGTTTAACCTTACCTAGGTCCCACCACTCTAGGGGGTCCTCAAACTCATCCCGGCGAAGTGTGCCATTGTTTCCAGAAGCTCTGTACGCTCTCAACATATTCCGACTCAGTCAGAATAGTATTATTGAGTTTCCAAAGTCCGGGTCCTCTGGTTGTCTCCTGGACAAGAAAGCTGGCCTTAACCTGGCAGTGGTCACTCCATGCGAAAATGTCGTGCTTAACGTCTAGGAGTGTTCTAGCGGCATGTTTAGAAGCATACACTCTGTCTATTCTAGTGGCTACTGCGTATTTTTTACTGTAATGAGAGAATGATTTACTATCTGGGTGTTTAAATCTAAACGCAATGACCAAGCTAAACCGCGAACACATGGTTTGCAGCTGCACTTTTCCGATCAGATGCATCCTACTTTTAATGTCCGGTCCCTGCCTATCTAGGTCATGGGAGGGGACACAATTAAATTCACCTAGTATGTAAATGTCGTCTGCAGGGTAAGACCTAAGTTCCTGGTCTAGAATATTGTTGAAGTTCTGAAAGAAAGCTGGCCGTTCCTTCGCAATGGTAGGAGCGTACACCGATGCTATCATTACTTTTCTTTGGAGCTCGTTTTGGAAACTAGCTATGATGATTCTTCCATTTTTATCACTATAAGAGTGTTCTATTTTGCGTTTATTTTTCTTTAAACTACGATGAAATAGAATGGCTACGCCTTTTTTCCTACCTAAAGGGTCTAGACTCGCGAGTTTGGGGCCTGACCAGCGGGAAAAGTACCTATCTATCTCTGTATTATTTTGCAGGTGTAATTCTTGCATGCAGATTATTGTTTGGTAGAGGAATGTTCTAGATGATCTAGGTAATCATTCCAGTCTTTTTGAATTTTATCCCTGTTAAATTCAGGGAAATAATTCCAAGCGTCTAGACATAATTCATCAATCTGGTGGATTCGTCCCCTTGGGCGTACCTGATTTATTCCTAAAAATCCTCCAAAAAAGGAAATTCCTCAAGTAGTTATTACTTCCTTGTTT
>JACATO010000164.1:0-33472 GCA_018389105.1 Nautilus pompilius | reverse complement strand
TTGAACGATGAGAGAAGAAATGAATTATCTGGAACACAGTACAAAGAAAGGTGCAAAATGTTGAGTTAATAGGTAATTTAATTAGAGAGGACAAGGTCTTCTGCTATGTCTCTCTAAATGCGATACTTCTTCTGTTTTTTCTATCCCTCTATTTATGTTCCTCTTTCTCTCTTTCTCTGTATCCTTCCCTTTCTCATCTCCGCCTCTCTATTCTTTTCTTATAGATGATTTCAGACTTTGTAAATTTTAAAATTTAATTTTTAATGTATGAAACTTGCACTTTTCCTAATTCAGGTGGAAATAAAAAATATATATATATATATATATATATTGATGGAAAAAATTCCTCTGTTGTTTTATTTATATACAAATTAGTAATGAAAATAATAATATCAGGAATAATAAAGAAAGAAAAAATTGTCAACCTGGATATTTCTGCACTTCTTTCATATAACTTCGAAGTGGTAAATCCTCTCTCTCTCTCTCCTCTCTCTCTCTCTCTCTCTCCCCCTCCTCCCTCTCTCTATCTTTCTATCTCCTCCTCCCCCCTCTCCTCTCTCTATCTTTCTCATCTCTCTCTCCCCCCTCTCCCTCTCTCTATCTTTCTCATCTCTCTCTCCCCCCTCTCCCTCTCTATCTTTCTCATCTCTCTCTCCCCTCTCTCCCTCCCATCAATAGTTTAATACTAAATAACAGCAGAGTATTTCCTCTGCACCTAAAGGTGGTGAGGTGACCGACACAGGAGTTACAGGCTCTTACTTTATGTCATTAAATAAAACAAATTATAAACAAAAATCTGCCGACTTTCCGATAGTCAGAAGGAAAAATTCTGCATATTGATTGCAATACGAGATACTTTTATATCCGTCTCTTACCTGTGTTTACCTGGTAGACATGATACATACTTCTGTCTCTTGGTGTACAGCAGTAGATTTAGTTTTCTTTATATATTTTAATGTACACACGTTTTCTGCTCCTTTTACTCTGATCAGAGAAACGAAAGATTTACCCTAAAATCTGGGGACTGTTTTACTGTTGTGCCGCTAAATTTGTCATGAGATCGGAAAATAGTAAAAATTAACATTTGAAGTTAAACTCTGAATAGTTTTGTTAATACGTCCTCCTGACAGTAAGTGTGGAGTTTAAGATTACAAAAAACTATAAATGACCAATCTCGACTTCATAGAGAATATCACAGATACAGGGGACCATCTGGTGCTAGACAGGATAACATTTTAAATTAGCTGCCTCACGCTCTCGTCATGAACCTGATGAGGGATTAGCAGTTCGTCTTGGAAATCTGCGCCTGAAGTTACGGCTCATCACCCAGACAAACAGCGTTATCTCCAGTACCCATCTAATGAATCAGCGGAGAAAACAAAAGGTTTCCGTCAGAGAATAAACTGATGGTGAGCGAGCGACTGTAATGAAGGTTTTAACTTTGCTGCAGAGCTGCTAGGTATGTTATCAGTTACACGTTATTGGACAAACACCTGGAGGCCTCAGTAACGTCACGTGACGACCGGGGTAAATAAAGTTCGAGAATAGCACCGACTTCTCTTAGTTTGTTTGGTGACAGCAGAAGGAGGAACTTGAGTCGATAAACGATACACGAAAGACATTTCAGCTTCCATACTGAAGAAGGTGATCGAAAGGTGATCTAGAAAAATCCAGGTGACGATTTATATTTTTTCAGATAACAAGTTTCAGCTCCAAGTTTCGTTTTTAATCTTTTCACACCGTGTCGCATTTAAGATTAATTTGTAAGCAGGTATGTATTTTTACTTCTCATTTTTGTGTAATTTTTCTGATCAAGGTATTTACCTACTTCATGTTAGTCTCGGTAATTTAACCCGATGTGTTCTTGCAGGTGATGTTTGTTAAGATTAAATAAAATATCTTTGTTCGTTTATAAATATACAACTGAACATAATTTGAGCCCCACCCGTTTTCCATCGCCACATTTCGTGCAGATTGACTGTATAATCTAAAATATTTCTTTGATTGAAAAGTGGCCGAGCTGTCGAGGTTCCAATATTTCGGGAAGGAACAAAGTGAATTAATGATGGAAAACGATAACCATTAGGTAATGTAGTTTACTTTGAGAAGTGTCTTCTAGGGAGTAGAGATAATCACTTAACGACCCGGATGGATCAGTCGCGGTCTTTGCTGTCAGTATCAATTGAAACGTCTGTCTGTTTGGATGATTGTTTTCGCTCCTCGTCATCATTCTGCTCTCAAAACGTTGAATAGAACCCCATGAGATTCCCTGTCTTTTCTCTTTGGAAAATGGTTATTAGAGTCCAGCAATATTCTGTTACGGAGGGAATTCTCTTCTTCAGATTCCGTCCATCTCTATGTCATATTTGCACTCTTGGCTTACGCCCGAAGATGTTACCTCTCAGCAGCCAGACGGGCAGTTCTGCCAATGTAATTTGGAATATTTCTTTAAAAGTGAGAATGTGCTGAAAATATGGAAAGGCGACAGACCGAAGAAAGATGCATGCGACCTTTTGCCATTTACCCTTCCAGGTTGTGTCAAGATGCTGCTCGCGATCCTAAGACACACGGTCCACACTACGACCGGGATCAGTTCCAAATTACTAACGTCGCATTAATGTCTTTTTAATTGCGAACTCCTCCTAGAGGTCGCCAAACGTTTGCTCAACATTGGAGACAGACTCTGAAAATCCGACGTTGATGGCAGAATTGTAATTTAAAATAAAAAATGCTTGCTTATACTTATGCACTAAAGATACAGCTGTTTGTTTTTTTTCAGAATCTCCAAACACTGTGTATTTACTTAACTGCTTGTCTAATACCGAAATAAAAGACCGTGTACTTTTTGTCCAACCAAGATCTTTAATATTGAGATTGATCGGTCAGATATCTTCTTCAAGAATCAATAAATCCATTTGGCTTTTACTCCAATAGAAAGGCAAGTGTAATCTGTCCCTCAACTTTTTATTTCAGGTGCTAGCACAGCGCTGGTTCTCTGTATTGCTCCCAGATTTCAAAGTTCATCTGGAAGGGCGACGTGACGAACATAAAGATACCAGGGAAATCGTACAAGAAGAGAAGAGCGCCGAGAGAAGCCTTCAGACATCAAGTCTGAGGAAGTCAGGAGAGAGATCAATATTAGCTGAACGTCCGGTTTAACATGGAAAAGGAGAATGATCTCAGTGTAGTTGATTGGGGACAGATAGATGGCATAATCTTTTATATGTGGAAATATTGTTGTCCTGCTATAGTTCTAATAGGGACAGTTGGAAACATATTAGCGATATTGGTATACAGCAGGAAATCACTGAGGCAGACGACTCTGGGACCACAGCTGATCTCGCTGGCTGTTAACGATCTACTTTTTCTTTACTTCAGCTCTGGAGAGAAATTCATGTGGTTTGTGGACGAAACAAACGTAATGGAGTACAGTCCTGCTGTGTGTAAACTTTACATGTGGATGTTATATTCTACTGTAATGCTATCTCCCTGGATCCTGATCATCATCACTCTGAAGAGATTTCGGTCTGTGTTCAGACCTCTGGATACTTGGACACAGGAAGAGTCCAAATCGGAAACTTATGTCGCCATCCTTGTTCTCTGGTTAATTGCGTTGACCATCAATTCCCATATTATCTATGGGTTGGGACCCGTATATTATTCGGACAATTCCACATTTTATTTATATTTAAATTGTGAAGTATTACCCTCAAGCCTTTATTCAAAATTTTTCAATAAAATCTCGTTTCTAATTGTTTACACATTAAGGAATTATACCTCTTTTATTATCTTATTGTTGAGTAACATCGCAATTTACTTGAAGCTGGACGGTTGTGGAGGGAACCAAAGTGTCCTAGGTTACTCTAGGTCGACTGTTAATAGAACTCAGGACCAGGCCCGTAAAAGTCTGAATATGTACCCGTTTACTCTGCACCAATGAAAGTTGCCAGAATGTTTCTGTATGTGAACAGCTCCCCCAACTTTTTTGTTTACCTGATAACCAAACAGTTCAGGACGGAGTTATCGGCCCTGTTTGGTAGAAAAACGAGCGCGATGTCAAACGGTAGAGAGCGAACAACTGGTAAAGAGACTATTTAAATATCAAGTTTTTAATTTTTAAATAATTACCGAATGAGAACGTCGAAGTCAAGCAGATAAGAAAGTAAAACAACAAAAATAGATCCAGATTATCAGATAATCAGGTGTGTCTAAAAGTTTGGGTCTATTTAATTTTTGACGAAGTTCTTTTTAATTTGGATGTCTGAAACATTTGGAAAGAATTCACGAGGATTCCCCCTAAACGGGTAACAATTAAGAATGGATGAGCCATATTCTTACACTATTGCGTATATTCCAGATAATTTCTGAAAAACCCCTATTTCCGTCTCTCAGGCAAGCAGAGAGACAGACACAAACAGACAGACACACACCCACACACACACACCCACACACACCCACACACACAAACACACGCACACAGACACACACACAAACACACGCACACACACACGCACACACCCACACTCACACACACACCACACACACAAACACACGCACACGCGCACAAAACACCCACCACACACACACAAACACACAAAACACAGACACACACCCAGTCACACACGCACACAGACACACATACAAACACACGCACACACGACACACAACCCCCACACACAGACACACACACACACCCACACACACACAAACACACGCACAAGCGCACAAACACACCCACACACACACCCACACACCCACACACAAACACACGCACTCAGACACACAAACACACGCGCGCGCGCACACACACACATTTACCGTTAAATATTTGTGGTTACTTATGAGCCCAGACGATATAATAACAAAGGAAGAAATACATGAATAAATTCTCGTGGGACTTGAAAATCTATACATTCTGTAACTTTCATTATGCGAGGCAGTTTGCCATAAATATTCCTCTGTCCGGTTGACGGGTTGTCTTCCTGGCGAGACCAGCCACCCCAGCTGTGTGTTGTGTAAGCAGGGCAAGAGGAGAGATGCTCTGCCGCTCCCGTCTCTCCGTCCGCCCCGATCTAAAGAAGGACCGACTGAAGGTCTCCTGATTGCGGAGAAACAGAAAGTCGTCGGCAAAATGGGCGGGGTCTCGCAGCAACACCGGCTGGACTCGGACCTCAACTAACCAACGAACCAATCCACCTCCGTCCGTAAGCTGACACGCAAGACTACTATTACTATTACCTTGATTAGTTATATTGCTAATTGTTCTGAACCATTAAACTAATTGCTATCAACTCTGCCCTCGGGAATGTGTTCGCATACATTCCGGTCTCTTGCATACAACCGGAAATAAACGTTGCAAGTCCGTGCCAAAAACAGCCACAATCGAAAACAATGTTATTATCTTTCTTCCACTCGGAATCGGCTGCCTGATAGAACCAAAACTGTTTTCCTGACTTATTACAGTCTCGGGGTGATCGCAGGATTCCGGAAAATAGTAAAGACCTTTTCGTGGGTGTTTCTTAATGGAGATCATTTAAAAGAAATGGGCGATACATCTGCGAGTTGCCCCTACACAGCTGAGGTTTTCCTCTTTTGGTAAGAGCCACAGGCAACAACTGTTTCTGCCTCCCCTCCACGAACGTTACGTCTACTCACCGAGAAGATCTTTAGAGTCTGCGATATTTCTAAAAACAAAAAGACATCGGACCCGCAAGACCAGGTATCCGAGGATGCAGGAGTCTGCGGCACCGCTCCGTCGATGCGCCCCGCCCTAACTGACAGTCGGGCTCGCTGTTCTCTCAGGTATATCCTCCAATCCTTCGCCAGGTGTGGCTGGTAAAGTGACGTAGGCACCTCTACCTCACCTGACTGCAAACGATCTGTCGACGCGCAGCGCCACTATAAGGCAAAACAAGATTTTCCAGAACTCTCTAATTCTCGTCGACTCTTTTGTTTCCCCAGCTAAATGGAAGGTTGGCAGCGAATCAAGACAAAACCAATCGATCGATGTCGTATTCGACGGGAAGTCAACATTGTTCTTTGGATGCACGTAAAGTTATAAAAATCTGTATCAGCCTCTAATGTTGAATCAATGAATACCGATATGATTTGCAAAATTTATTTCAGAATACATTCGAATAATTCTCCTCTTTGTTATACGTTTTATCGTCTGTCCTCAAGATTAAGGTAATTCCACATTTTGTTTCACATACTTTGTCACAGTATAAACTCGCTCTGGTAAGTAACGAACAAACGACTGAAGAACACGATAGGAAAACTTGTGTAAGTCAAAAAGACTTCGGTATAACATATTTTTGGTTTTATAAAGATGAACATCTGTACATCTCTAATGAAAGTACAAATATTTGTAATTTATTAATTAAATATAGTTGACCATTTCTGTTGATACACCAGTTAATAGTTTTGAAATTATCTTTAAGATATGTATTTTTTTAGATTTACTCTTTGAAAGATTCAGTAGGCTACAATCAGCTTGTAGAGGCTATATGTTAAAATGTAAACAATTTCTTCTTCTTCTTCTTCTTCTTCTTATTATTATTATTTTTTATTTTTTTTTATTAATGCGTATTTTCGTGAAATTATTAGTACACAATATATAGCAACAAGCTGAAATATCGATCTAGGGTTACCTCCCTTTTGAGTGTTTTCGTTAAATGGAGAATCAGAAACATTGTTAGGCAGATATAATGAGACGTGTAATTCGTACTTTTATAATTTTTATTCGATAATTATAATTAATGTTCAAAAATCAGACATTAATCAAAAGATTATATTTGTCCTATAAATAAGAATAATTAGTTAATTGCCAGCACGTGCACAATTTCCATAATCGGAAATTTGATAAAAAAAGAAAATTAATCCTCTTTATTTAGAATCTTTGTTATAATTACTTTAAAAAGGGAACTTGCTGCTTCCTTCCAGTGGATGAATGTCTGCTTCTGTGTATATCCTTTACTGCCACTTTGAAAATGAAAAGTAACAAAAGATAGTGAAGATTAGTCTTCTACAGACTTTGTGTGGACAGCCCTCTTCTATATACATTATAGACTTTCGATCTATAAAGAGTTAAAGTCCAGTAAAAATGTCTAAAGGACACGCAGTACTTTCGGTAGACGAGTCCACGTCCCCTCTCCTACAGACACTTGTCAGGAAGAACGGAAGGCCGAGTGAAAGGTAAAATTTCAGCGCACAGTACCTTAAAGATTCAATTCTTGCCTTTTAAAGTTGGCATTAAAAATTATTTTAATATATTAAAAATTATATTTTCTTTTTATAAATATTATCTTTTTTAAAATGAAAATATTCAGGAAGGCAATTTATCGTCTCTTTGTTGGAGAAAGCACGAGTGATAGTAACTGTCGTAAGATGGTAGATCTAGTAACCGCATGGAAAATGTGACTGAAGTTAAAGTAAAATTGATCATAGTAATATTAGCCATAGGTAAAATTGATTACGGGAGATCTAACAGTTAATATGAAATTAAAGTGATAATTTTAAACTTTGTAAAATAAATCTATAATACAAGAACAAAACAACAAATGATTATCAGGATTTTAACTTCCATGCTATAAATTGGAAAATAAAAAGGGTAACATTCCCGAAGGGAGGGATGAACCCCATCATAACATATTTTAAATATTAACAGTTTTTGGTTGCACAAAGGTAATATTAATTATTTGCATTTATTTCAGACACAAATCTTATAAATAAAGTAGAAATTTTGGATCCACTGAGTAATAGACACAAAGTTCTATGTAAGAAAATCTATATATCATCGGCAGGTGTGAGACATCAATGAGCTTAATAAAAGCAGATTGGAACCGGGAGATTACCTGAGTTAAAATAAATAGAGAATAATAGAAATAACCAGATGACAGTTCTGGATCTGGACTAATGGTACAGAAAAGTGAATATATTGTCACTCAATATTGAATAAGAATCCGTTGAATCCATCCAACAAAGAATACTCCATGAGCATCGGAATAAAATGAACTGGATGATTCAGAATATCAATGATATTTCAAAATAAAAGTTACATATAGAAAGGTAAAAGATCCAGTTATACAAATAATTGTAAAAGTCTTTTTAAATGCTCAAAACATTTCCATAGAACAATTAGAAATGTTGGAGAAAGAGACGGCCGCCAATATTCGAAATGTAAATGTTTTTGTTAACTCAGAAAAGTAAAGAAAATGGTAGAAGTGAAGCAGATAAAAATTTCAACTGTTTATTGAAAATTCATGATCAGGAAAAAGTTGAAATTTATCGTTTTCACCTTAAAAGATGTCCTCAGTTCTGCCGTCGATGAGCGAACTGATGCAGAACAGGCAGAGGATACAGTCACCATAGACACTTAATGATTACTAATAAACTTAGTGCGGCTGCAGCGACTGATGACAATATCCCCAGGCTGATGAAAGAATTGTCAGCTTATTCGTAAATCATCAACTATTTCGTTAAACGGAACATCAAGGGAGGAAAGATGGTGGTCCAAACGAACGGAAAGAGGCAAATATCTGACCTACAGCTTTAAAATGGCGACAATCTGTACCATGGGCCAGTTAGTGTGGCCTCTGTGGTGAGGCAGGAGGATTTTATTCACTTTAATTTTAAATGGTGAGAACGAACGATGAGTTAGCAAAGTAAGTGTATGGTTTACATAAACCTGTTCCTTTAAGTTCTCGGTTTTTCAGCCAAACCGTCCACTTCTCTTCGTGCTGGACTTTCTCTCCCTCATCTCTCTCGTCGCGCCGGACCGAACCGAAATGTGTGACGTCACGTTGTCCTGGCAACGCGCGTTCTCTCTGTTGGTCGGGTCGCCATAGATTTCGGCGGAGGCGACGCTACCCTGTCCCCTGGATTCGTGGAGTCTGTCTTCAGCTTCCGAGCCGAGTCGGCCGGCAGACTGTAGGGGCCAGGAAAGGGCCGGGTTTCTACCGAAATCTAGCCGGCTCCGTTCGCCACGGACAACGAAGGAGCCACGGACATGGCGGCGTTCCACTGAGCAGACGACAGGCGGCAGACGGCGGTAAGTAGGCGATCTTCTTGTTGCTGTACCGCGCTCTGCCTCCCCCGGCCCCTGGAATTATATCGGGGGCCTTCGTTTTAGACTGGGAGACAAATTTTAATATTCTAAACAGGAAAAATCGAATTATTCCTCGTCCTCCTCCATTTGCTCCTTTGTCTCCTCTCCGTCCTGCGGTCACGGGAGCGGAATTCTCTGTTGTGTTAGGATAGCAGTCGTCGTCCCTCCGTCACCCTGCGTCCCTTTTGTGTATTTCCACGGTGAGTTTACAGCATCAGCAGCCACCTGCGACTGGAAATAGGGGCCGTGTTGGTGATGGAGCTGCTGTTACTGGGGAAAACTGATACCTGGAGACGTCCTGTGGTTCTGCGGGGACTTCTTTGGTTGGTTCTCCTCGGCCTGGGTCTCCCGTCTCCCTGCTTCTCCCGACCCCCTCCTCACATCTATCTAATCATCTTTAATTCTTAAAATTAGTTATTTTAAAAGTTTTAAACGTATTCCTTTTAGTTCTCTGTGTTTTATTTTTATGAATTTTCTTAAAAATTGAACCAAATTATTTTTATCTGTTTATTAAAGCTGAATTTCCAACTTGTCTCTGTGCCGGTGGTTATTTCCTTACTGGCAGATTCTGTTTTCTGTTTCTTCTCCAAAACAAGGCCAGTAACTCCGTACTGAACTGTTTAGTCAACGGATAGGAGGAGAAGTCGACGGCGCAGTTCACGTCCAGAATCATTCTGGAGATGTGACAGCCCACATAATCAACAAAGGTTTTCTCTTCAAGTTTCCTCGTAGATCTGGTTATCAGAGTCGTTGTGGTGAGGAAACAGATATTTGAAACTACAATCAACTTTAAATTTCTTTAGCCTGGGTCTGACTCCTACTGACGGCCGAGCTACAATTCCCCGTCAATCGCTGATTCTCTCCACTGTCCCCCTCCAGCTTAACCAAAATGGCGATATTACTGAAAACAGGATAGAGAAAGGTCTGTACGAAGATATTGAGTGAATAACTATGATCCATATTGTAGCGTGAAAAGCTTCGTAATTACTGCTCGAAAAATCACAACTAATAAACTCAACCGTCTTGTTGTTAAAGAAGTAGTTTCTCGTTCTCCCATAACCATAAAAACAGCGGGAATTAATACAAAAAAATATATAAACCGCAATAAAATCGTAATGAAATAGTTGCGGAGGGTCGAAGAATCATGTGTCCCCGTATCCAGAGGTCCGAACACCGATCGAAGTCTCTCCACGGAGATGACGGTCTGGATCCAGAGTGAAATCATAGCTGTAGATGACTACAGAAATAGGGAGAATTTACACACAAGAGGACTGTACTTGGACATATTTATCTGGTAGAGATACCACAACCATCTTCTCCAGAGCTCAGGTAGAGGTAGAGCAGATCGCTAACAGCGAGCGAGATAAGCTGAGGGCCCAGACCGCTCTGTCTCAGGGATTTCCTGCTGTACACCAATATTGACAGAATGTTTCCGATCGTCTCCAGGGAAACTATCACAGGACAACAGTATTTCCAGACGTGGAACTGTCTGCTCGTCATTTCCAGCCGCCACATTTTATCTGGATGGAATGTTTCATTATTCATCATAACTTTTTAAATTGTATTTACCCGTCTGTTCTCTTATTTCTTTGGATTTAGAAAAATGTTTCTATTTTAAACTGAACTTTTGTTTTCTGTCTTCTAAAATCGTCCTGGCGACTTTACTCTTAGCTCATTTGAAACTTGGTCCTTTCCAAACTGATGGCGTCTAATGTCGCGGCTGGCGATCAACCTGAGGTCGATTAGACTTTTCTTTGACAGAAATAAACGGGTTGACATAGTAAACAGTTGTTTATGTTAATTTATACTTGTTTAAAAATGTCGACTATTTTATTTACTATTTCAGTTCCGTACCTGGTATTACTTCTAAACAACCATTATCGCGAGTCTTGAGGCTAATGCACGAGACCTAGATTATAAAATTAATTATTTCATTCCATTCCGATTGGTTGTCCTTCCCTCTTTGGTCTTGTAAAAGTTGTCTGTTTTCATTGGCATAACCTTTCTTTTCGCTGGCCGATACAAGAATGTCATAAATTCATGTTTCCATGTGTGAATACAAGGTAGAATATTAAACATGAGCCTTATTTTTCCTTGAATATCTGTCAACGAATCCCTTTCCCTGGCGCAATATCGACCGATCTGTGCGGAGATTAACGCAGTACCAGCATCGACCTACCAGGTATAGAATAATAAAATAAATACTGATTAGGCAGTTTAGTCAGGTGTTTTGTTGAAGCGGTCACAGATGAGAAATATCGCATTAAGTGGCTGTGATATCTGCCATTTACTGTATATACCACAGAAATCTCCTGGAAACTTTGTTCATCAAGACATCTGAATCACCTATGCTTGTGTAAACATAAGTTGCTGCCCCTTAATCATAGATACCTGCTCATCGATCTCACAAGGTACTCTATTCAAATTTTTGAAATTTGGGTCCATTCTCCAACGGTTCGTTCTCAATAGTTCAAGATTTCTGGGGTTTCCCTGTCACATTTTCCGGTCTTGGTGGCTTTACGGATGAACTTGTGTACACTCGTAACTGCTCCACTATTTGATTTTTCTTTTATTAAAAACGATGATCTTACAGAAGGATGAAAAATTTAGTCATATTTTTCAAGTATATTGACAGGATATCGGACTGTGTTCCTTTAATACGTACTATTAATTTAAAAAATGAAAAAATAGACAAGAATATTCTTTGATTACGTGAAGAACTCGAAGTGTTTCTTCATAAGAGAATGTTAAATGTGGAATAGAAGGAACTTGGATATGCATTAATGAAAGTGCGCTTTTATACTGATAATTATTTAATAATTAGACAATTTTGTAGTTATTCTAATAGCAGTCAGTGGTAGACCACGATTTTCTTGCGATAATTTTTTCCGGAATTTTCGAATCTAATTCGTTTCTGTCCACAAACGGCTGCTGTTCCAGCCAGACGAGCTGACATCAACAATGGACTCTTTAAATATGGAACTTTGAGGACAACAACCTAACACCTGTGTTTGATGGTCTGTCGACTGCTGTTGCTGGATTCCTGATGAAGGAAAAACTACCAAGCGGGACAGCTTGTTAAGTTAATTAGTGACTCGAAAGCAGGCGTTTCCTCTATTCTAGCGCGAGGTTTCCTTTTTATTTTTTAAATACATTTTTATTAGATTGCAAGATGTTACCTCAACATCTCAAGTGTATCTGGCTCTTCTGATGCCAAACATACCAGTAATCAATCTCTTTCGTATTTTTTAACTAACTTTTACAATTATGCTTTCTCCGATCAGCCGACAGTAAGAAAACAGAGCTGATGTATTTAAATTAAACTATGCAATTCTCTTTTGCTAAATAGATTCTAGCCAACAGAAATATTTCATAAGACGTTAGCTGCCACCTGATTTTAGCTCGGAGTCTGATCTCCCTGATCATTTGTATTGTGTACCAATTACTGGGATGGCCTGTTTCTGTACCAAGTACATTATTAATGTAATGAACCAGAACTGTGTAAAGGAAAGGAAGGTTCATTAAGCTTAAGTCCACTGTAAAATGTATTAATTGATATGTATAACGGAAATACCGGAAAATGTAAATGTGCCACAGACTTCCGGGTTGTACGTAACAGTGTAAATAGATAGAAATAGTTAGTCACGAGAATGAAATTTTCAAGCCTGTAAATAAGCACGTGTTAGTATTATTTTACATTCTACCTAAAACTAACTAAAGTAAGTAAATATTGAAAATTCGCGATTAGTGGATTATTATTACTGTTTCTTTGTTCAAATTCTCTTTCGAAGCGAATACCATTTTTATTGCCTCTTTAAACAAGTTAAAGGATAACAAACTTGCAGATTTGGTTTAGTTTAATAGATCGGAAGAATACTTCGTTAATTATTCATAGATTTTGTACGTTAAAGAATAAACATGCCATAAGTGCATATCTGCCTGGTACCGAAGATTAACTCGTAGTAAGTTTTCTACATTTATTCCCTTTTATATTATATTTGTTCAGATTTTAAAATACATCAGTTTTGATGCCAAAAAACTTAATAAAGAAAATAAAAGCAAAAATCGATATGAATCAATTTCTGAAAAAGTCTTTTAAAAAGTCAATTCTGAACCTTTTATATTGAAGTAAACTAATTTATTAATATTTGCGTTTGCTTGCCGCTTAGCACAGAAAACATTTCTGTCAGAGGTAAATCTGTAACAATTTCCAAAGAGTGGGTGAGAGGGGAGGAAGAGTGATATATTAATGTATTCACTCCGTCCATCTATCGACCATCTATGGCTCATCTGCTTTGTTCACTGCTGTCGCCAAAATCGATGAGACTTCGCCCCATCGTCTGGACAACTTGTCAATAACCTGACAAGTATTCATCTACTTCAGGTTATGGCATGTGGTATATTTACTTCATTTTGTTATAAATTAATAATAATATAATAATAATATAATATAATAATAATAATAATAATAATAATAATAATAATAATAATAATAATAATAATAATTAAAAGAAGAAGAAGAAGGAGGAGGAGGAGAGGAGATATTCAAATTTATTAAAAACATTTCAGTTCGCAGTAAGAAAATTAATCTAATTCCGTTAATTTGAACCTGTTATTTTTGGCGAAATTATTTAGGTTTGTTCTTGCCTTTTCACAGATAAAATTCGTGAGATGGATTTTATTGAAACAAGAGAAATGAACATAGTCTAAGTCTGTTAAGAATTTATAAAGAGAAGAAATAGCGATATCACACAAAATTATTGTATTTTATGTCAAAGTTTAAAACTTGAAGATTCGAATGAGGAAGATCAGAGCTGAGGGTCACAGGGGAACCTTTTCCAACTTCCGTATTAAAGGTGAAATTAGCCGATTTCTACCTAACAGATCGTTACGAAACCAAGTCTAATAAAGCGGAGTTCATGTTGTCCTTAAATCAGGAACAAGTCTTTTATCTGATATTCTATTTCTCGGGTGTGGACTTGAAGAGGCTGACTTTTAATTTTTTAATTCGGTAAAAGAAATCTGACAATTCTGAGAAAATATGGAACAAAAATTCCGTTTTTATATTCTATTAGAATTCTTAAAATTCAATACTATTTATACACCATGTAATTAGTTTTTGTAACTCTCTATTTCTCAGACTCGACTTCCCAAAGCCAGATGAATATTTTTATCAAATTGCTTTTCTAGAACCTACTTAGGCAGCAGATCTGACTTCCCCCCCAAGTGAAAAATAGAATATGCAGAGTTTAAATGGAATGTAAAAGTATAAAGTAAAATAGAAATCTTTAATATTTGGATTGATCTTTTCAGCATCCAGTATTTATCTATGTAGTTATTCATTTTTCTTCTCTTTTGTGGCCAGTATCTACTTTCTCTTTTAATAGTCTGTCTACCATTCCTGACGAAATTTGCACCAGAGCTAATGTTTTTATTTTAATCATTATTAATAATTTATAATATCATTATATAGAAACTATGGAATTTAAAAAATTTGAGCAAAATAATAGCTTTTTTAAACAAGTGTTTATATCTTTTTCAAGAACAAATAATCTATAAAATCAAGATTTAAATATTAGAATATATGTCGATGCTGTTCTTATGAGCGATCGGATGAACATTTTCAAGTAACTGCATCATTAAATTCCTTTAAAAAGTATTGTTGACTCCAATTATTACTTTGTCATTAAATACGTGTGAGTAAAAAGAAAACGTTCCGTAAATGATAAATGGCTGAATGGTAAAGGAGCTCAGCGTCCTCGGGTCGTAAAAGCCTCACCGCCACAGCATCTGTCCGTATGTCCGTCTACTCCCGTTTCGGCTTTGATACTCGATTGCTTCAGCTAGGTGAGCCTTACCGGTCTTGAAGTAACGTGAACACCCGCACTTGTAGCTACGTTATTCTTTCGCCAGATCTTTACTGGCGACTTGTCCATCAGGTAGGGAATATATCCTACGTTACTTAACATCCTTTTAGGTCAATTTGGACCTTCCACCTCCACCGTGACTATTTTCATCAGTACCAGTTTCGTGTATCCTTATCTGAGTCTTGCATACGGCTCCTTCTGTAAGATGAAGTCAGGCTGCAATCTGACACAAGCAGTAGCTTTCACTAGTCAGTCATGACATTGATGGCAGGTGATATTTTCTTAGTGTATTCACCTTGCTACATTAATATCACTGCCCATGTTTTCATAGTCCAGTAGGTGAGGCACTTTCTGACTACGGGCATTTAAACCAGTCACAGCGTACAATGTCGGCCCTAACTGTGCTGTAGAGAAATTCATCTTTACAGATGAGAAACGATTTCATCGCGCATTATTTGTATTATACTCAGTTTTTCCTTATTATTAAAGATAATTATTTCTAACCCTGTATATATTTGTAGTACAACCGCATTCTCCAGAATTTTATGGCGATTGAGGTTGTGTAATAAAGAACAAAGTACCTCTCTGCAAGTTTCATTACCCTTATGAGGTATAACCCAAGTCATATAATCTGGGATAATTGGTTTGTTTAACTTGTTAATTCAAGGGTCGACAAAGATAGTGAAAGTAGACACTGAAAATAAACTGACAGAAGGAACTTCGACCGCTAACAGCTGTCACTGTCTGCTGTAGATATCACACACGGTTGTGTAGATTTCTTTGTCTGGATCTAAAAACATCAGTTCTTTTCAGGTAACGTGAGTAATGCAGAAGGATGTCAGACGTTGTAGCAGGTTTATAGCGGCTTGGCCACGATCTTTTCATACCTGTTTGACACCTGAGTTTTTTGTCCTTCGATCACACAAATATAAACAGTCATTAAACATCAGCCTAAAGTATGGCCATGCTTAATTTCCATTCGAAATCCAGTCATGTTATCGGTCGATCTTCCAGTCTTCAATCGATGGATCATCAGAACCGTTTCACTTATCCCTTTACCAGTTTCTCCATTACATGCACATTAAAGGTTTATACCGGCGCTGACCAGTGGAATATTCGTTATCTGTTACTTCTTTCTCCAGGTGACCTTATCGTCCAAACGTCTCTTGTAAACACGACAGGAGAACGGAGTACGGATGGCAGCCTGAAGGTAGATGTTTACACGTGTTCTGATATCCACGACTGTTATTGTGACTTTGGTTACCGTCTTTTCTTGTTGTTTTCTGTTTAGCTTCAAATTATATTTCAGCACTAAAATGGAAATATCTGCAGACCTCGGGTTATTTTCATTCTTCCAATTTCCATTTTTTTTTTTGTTTTTTCAAAAATCCCTCATGTTCCCAGCAGGTCTCTTTCCTCTCGCCCGTGTAGAAGCTCCACTGATCTCAGTATCCGCCGTCTGTCTCACACCGTCACCGACCCCTCATCATCGATCTGTTCGATTTGACCTGAAAAATGAGAGCGACATGTTATTGGGGAGGTAGGGGATTAGTCTGTGGACAGGCGTGAAGTGATTGACAAAGGGGTCAAACAAATAGATTATCCCTTCTACTTTCTTTATCAAAGCCAAACCAATCCAATTTTCACGAATCAATAATTACCTTAGTTATTGTCGCTATACAGCAGAGAGTTCTATTCGGTGGACTGTAAGATTATGTAAATCAATGGCTGATTGATCAAGGAAAGTAAATATTAATTTCTAACAAAATATCTTCATCTAAGTTAATTTAATTAATCAAAGGAATGAATCCTTTAAATGTTTTAATAAAGGAATAGATGATGGTATAGAGATGGATAGAGGAAGAGAAAAAACGTAGAGAAAAAGATGGAGAGTGACGAAGATTGAATACAAAGAAAAAGAGAGAAAAGAGAGATCGCCATCTCATTCTCTCCCATTACGTTTCAATCTCCATTTATGTCTCTACATTTCTTTCTCCCTCTCTCCCTCTTTCTGTCTTTGTATCTCACTACCATTTTCATTGTATCTCTTTCTCCATCTCTATCAATCTAAATTTCATTCTATGCCTCCCTCGTTCTTCCTCCTTATCTTTCTCTCTACTTATTATCTCAGTCATTCTGTCTATATCCATGTGGTGTCTCTATGTCTCTAACTGTCTAATCTTGACACTCTCTCTTTCCTTCATTATACATCTCTCTCCAATATCTGCATAACTGTCTGTCCCTATCTTTCTCCACCCCCATTTTTCTGTCTATCTCTTTAATTATATCTCGCTTTCTCTGTATCTATCTCTCTGTCTATTTCTGTTTAAGTGTCTCTCTATCTTGCACTCTCATTCTATCTCCCTACTTATCTCTCTCATTCTTTCTCTCTATCTCTCTTCCTTTCTCTAATTTTTTGTATCTCTCTCTATCTGTCTCTCCATTTGTCACTATGCCCCTCTCTCCCTCTCTCCCTCCGCCTTCTTTCTTTATCTCTCTAACTCTCTCTGTCTCTGACTCTGTCTTCCACTAATTTTAGTGTGACACTTAAAACACCTAGCGTTTTGTAGATCAATTTAATGCCTCTGACAACTATAACCCAGTGTTCTCAGCATACAAGTTTCTGTCGTTTTTTAAACACTTGGACGTGATGTTGCAGCCTCAAGTCAACTCGGTGTCACCAGCTGAATGTCTAAACACATAAATAAGATTAGATGTTTCTTCAGTGTACGGGGTTAGTTACTAACACAAATGTGTTTGTATTTGCTACATATTTATTGTTGTATTGAGAGAAGTATGCAGGGTTAGTTATCAATTAGCTGCAGATAGAAGCTTGTTTCAGATGCCCTCATCAACATGAACATCGGCACAATATAGGTGCATAATAAGCTTGAAATAGCTTATTTGAATCAAAACGTTTTCTAAATTCAGATTACGTCTACTGACGACAGAATCGGTTTTTTGAGAAATAGTTAACTAGTATTCTTTAAATTATCAAATATGGGATAACAGCAGGATCTATACTGTTGTTTTTGTGCAAAATCACGTTTTCTTTGAAAAAAAATAGAATAAACCCACTAAATCCTTTATTAGTCAACTCACTATAATTTATTAATTGTAAATTTAATATTCATTATAAACATGAACAAATTGCATTTATGGCGTTCTCTATTGTGATGTAAAACTGTCAGCGAGAGATTCCAGGCAGAAAGGTTTATCGAATGATGAATCAGAACAATCATCTCTTCATCAGCTCAGGAGACAAGAACCGTTATGTTTCCGTCGGCTCAATAATAAAGATGAAAGGAAAATTTAATGGCACAAATATAGAATGTGGGCTGACAGTGAAAGATGAATATCTTTTTGTTTGCTCGGTAAGTCATCGTTTTGGTTTTAGTCTTATTTTAGAATGAACCATTAATAATAGACTCGGTTAGTTATCTAATATTTTGACAAACGATTCCTCTCTCTCCTGTGAATTGTTCAGACTCTGTATCCCGTATTTCTCAGACTTGTTATCATTCACTAACAGATACCGTGGAATGGTAAATGTATTTTGTTTCATGAGGAACAAAATTTTCTTGTAACCAGTAAACTAACTTACGGTGAAACCGTCGGAAAGACGTATTTACTCTCAAAACTATGACCTTAACCTGTGTCCCTTTTACCAGAGAAGGTGAAGACAGAGCTTCCTTAAAGTCTCAGACAAAGGAAATCCATGGATTAGGTGATGTGAAATGTGGTTACCGCTACAACCGTACATCTCTTCTCATCTTTCAATACACCAACAAACCACAGCCAGCGCCTACTATCGGATATAGTGCAGGTAGAAAGACTACTATGATACTTGTGCGAAACGTTTCGTAAAGAAATCAGTAAATGAAATTATCGATAAATTTCATGAGCTGCTGTGAAGGGAAATTTTCTTCAACAGCCTGGCGCTGCCCATGTGGAAGTTTGAGACAGAAGCAAACCAATCTCTTCTGGTCTCTAACATCCAACCAATCAGCAAAAGATCGAATTTTACCGCTTGTGTACAATGGATACAAAACTCTAATCACCATTTTGCAATTCTGCAGATGAAAATCATGCGTGATATGTTCGAAAGTTTAGAAGAGATGCTTTAAAACTCCGAAATTAATTCGTTACTGTCCAGATCGACTTATTTGTACAATCAAAATTTTTCAGCAAATTTCTCTGCAAAGGTTTAGATGTCTTTTCTCTTCAGTCAGCCAGAGCTGCACAGTAGAGTTTGAGAATTGTTAATTCTAGGAGTTTCTTCTTACCTTATTACAAACTGACCGTCTTTGAAATCCTTCAAGCTCAAGTGGGCGGGCAGTCGATCAGAAAGATGGTTTGAACGTCTTGAACCTGTTGTGTCAGTTGTCTGCTGCCACGAACAAAACTGACAGAATCTAATTCTTTTCTAGCTACTTATTTATTTTCCTATTCATTTCTGATCAAGCGATGTTGCTAAGCAACCTCTAAACGACATCCTTTGTATAATTTGTTTTACAATGAGAACCTTTTGTAGCTTTATTAGCCTGCATCGATTCGTAGAAGATGACATTAGCATTGATTGTCTTGATAATGATAAGCGATTACTGGCGCTGATCCCATTAATGGACTTTCGATAGCTCATCAAGCTGATGATGTGCAGGTAAAAATTTGATCCAAATATCAATGTTAGCGCAATTCAGCCGAGGTTTTACCAGAGAGAATAAGCGAAGTTAACTTTTCCAATACTAGAATATCCATTTTCTTTGTACTTCCACTGTAACGGTCGGAGTCTTATAGTTGGATTAAATCTTAAATCCCTTCCTTACAGAGCAAACTGCCCACTGCGATATTGGTTATCTCCATCTGTCCGCAGAATGTCATTATTTTGACAGTGTTCTTTCAACTTTAAAATTAAAACTCAGGTTATTATCCATATTATATTCAGAATGTTTATTAAGATGGTGACATATTAACGAGGAAAGAAAATAGTCAGTAAACATGCAGACGCATAGATATTTTCCCAATACTCGCAGAATTTTTATCTATCGACTACATTTTGCAGAAGAATTGTATCATCTGATATGTACTGTTGGTAAATATGTGGAGCTTAGTAAAACAGAGAATGCAATAAAGAATTTTTCGGATTGAGAAGTCCACTTTGTGCATATTCTGATTTTGTAAATTCAATTTAAAAAGTGGTTTTATCTACAGATCAGAAAAATTCCGACACAACAAGGCTATACATTATTTTTATTTGAAAATCTCTGTTTAAAATGATTAATGTCAACCAGAAGGAAACAACAACATGCATAGAGACGAATAGACAGAAAATACATTATAACATATTAACTTTTTCTACATTGTTAAATACGTAGGTATAAATTAAAAGAAACGATACGCGGATAGTTCAGACGAATCTGTCGTCATGAAATATTTAAGCCAATTATTACATAGCGGGATAAACATCGAATACTGGCTGTCATAGATATACCTCGCCATGTCTGTACAGGCCCCCTATTTTCGTTTATCATGGACTTTCAGACATCTTAACAGATACCTTAAGGTATAACGACGTGGTCGTGGTTATTGTACACCGGTTATTATACTATTGAGACTAGGTGCCCGAATAATATGGCAGTTCTAAAATTGTCTGCATATTCCGTTTTCTTTTCGTCAGCTCGAGCCTGTCACACTTTTTGCTAACCAGCTGTCCAGATATTATTGTCATTAGTGACGATAATACGGGAGATAAATAAATCAGATTATTTAATGAAAGCCTAATAGCAATGTTTTGTCTTAGAAATACCTATAGGATAGGCCTACCTGTAGATGGCCGACATGGGCACTAAAACAATCAGTAATCGAAGATATTTAAACACGTGCTCTGTACCGTAAATAGTTCAGATATAAGACAGCGTCTCACAGTGACGTCATCGTCATCATCATCTCTCTCTCTCTCTCCTTCTCTTCCTCTCTACCTCACTATCACTCTCAACTGTCACTATCCCTATATCTTCCATTCCTCATCTTTTCTCTATATCTCTTTCTCCTCCTACCAATGTTTCTCTCCTTCTCTTCCTCTTTATTTCTCCAACTCTCTTTCTCTGTGTGTCTCTCTTATTACGCTGACACATCAGTAAGTCTTTGTTTCACAACTTTATGAATGACGTATGATGTTGTTGTCTCTCGCAGCCTCAATATTTGTCTATTTTTCCCAGTTGTTTTCCATTCTATTTCTTGATACAATAAATATGTTCATTCTGTCCCTCATTAGGTAGGACGAGCCCTGGAATCACATCCTAACACGTCATTGTTACTGGTTGGTCTGTCCGCTTGTCTGAGCTGGAGACGTTAAGATCAGCTACACCGTCAAATGGCTGACACTGGGGTCTCGTTCACTTTCAAACAGCCATTAGACCGGAAGTGTAGAGAAGGGATCCGGCAGACGGTGATTACACGGTTACTGACAATGGTTCGATATAGACGTTGGTCGTTCTCCATATTTATTTCATAGAAATCCAATCTCTTGTCTTGGATAGAACGGCAGTGTTTTTATTGGCGGATAGATTAAACAGAATAGAATTTAATAAAATTGGCAGGAAAAATAACGTTAATTCATATTCTTCCGTATGTGAATTAACAAACAGGATCCAGGTACACTGTGCCACTGATGAAACAGGTTAGGTCTGTTCACCTGTTTCTCTGTCTGATCACCCACTCTCTTCTCATTCACCCGTTTCTCTGTCCATCCACCTGTTTCTCTGTATGTTCAACCGTTTCTCTCTCCATCCACCTGTTTCTCTGTCTGTTCACCCGTTTCTCTGTCCATCCACCTGTTTCACTGTCTTTTCACCCGTCTCTCTGTCCATCCATATGTATCTCTGTCCGTTCACCCCTCTCTCTTTCCATTCACCCGTTTCTCTGTCCATTCAAAAGTTTCTCTGTCCATCCACCTGTTTCTCTGTTTGTTCATCCGTCTCTATTTACATTCACCTGTTTCTCTGTCCATCCACCAGTTTCTCTGTCCATCCACCTGTATCTCAGTCCGTTCACCCTTCTCTCTTTCCATTCACCTGTTTCTCTGTCCATCCACCTGTTTCTCTGTCTGTTCTCCCGTCTCTCTTTCCATTCACCCGTTTCCCTGTCCATTCACCCGTTTCTCTGTCCATCCACCTGTTTCTCTGTCTGTTTACCCGTTTCTCTTTCCATTAACCAGTTTCTCTGTTAATTCACCTGTTTCTCTGTCTGTTCATCCCTCTCTCTTTCCATTCACACGTTTCTCTGTCCAGCCACCTGATCTCAGTCTGTTCACCCCTATCTCTTTTCATTCACCTGTTTCTCTGTCCATCCACCCCTCTCTCTGTCCATCCACCCGTTTCTCTTTCTATTCACCCGTTTCTCAGTCCATCCACCTGTTTCTCTGTCTGTTCACCCTTCTCCCTTTCCATTCACCTGTTTCTCTGTATGTTCACCCCTCTCTCTTTCCATTCACCCTTTTCTCTTTCCATTCACCCGTTTCTCTGTCCATTCATCCGTTTCTCTGTCCATCCACCTCTTTCTGTCTGTTCACCCGTCTCTATTTCCATCCACCTATTTCTTTGTCTGTTCACCCCTCTCTATTTCCATTCACCCGTTTCTCTGTCCATCCACCCGTTTCTCTGTCCATCCACCTGTATCTCTGTCCGTTCACCCCTCTCTCTTTATATTCACCCGTTTCTCTGTCCATTCAATAGTTTCTCTGTCCATCCACCTTTTTCTCTGACTGTACACCCCTCTCTCTGTCCATCCACCTGTTTCTCTGCCCGTTCACCCCTCTCACTTTCCATTCTCCCGTTTCTCTGTCTATTCACCCGCTTCTCTTTCCATTAACCCTTTTCTCTCTCCATTCACCCGATTCTCTTTCCATCCACCTGTTTCTCTGTATGTTCACCCATCTCTCTTTCCATTCACCCTTTTCTCTCTCCATTCACCCGATTCTCTTTACATCCACCTGTTTGTCTGTATGTTCACCCCTCTCTCTTTCCATTCACCCGTTTCTCTGTCCATTCAAAAGTTTCTCTGTCCATCCACCTGTTTCTCTATTTGTTCTCCCGTCTCTCTTTCCATTCACCCGTTTCTCTATCTGTTCACCCGTTTCTATTTCCATACACACGTTTCTCTGTCCATTCACCTGTTTCTCTTTCTGTTCACCGCTCTCTCTTTTCATTCACCCGTTTCCCTCTCCATTCACCCCTCTCTCTTTCCATTCTCCCGTTTCTCTGTCTATTCACCCGTTTCTCTGTCTATTCACCCTTTTCTCTCTCCATTCACCCGATTCTCTTTGCTTCCACCTGTTTCTCTGTATGTTCACCCCTCTCTCTTTCCATTCACCCGTTTCTCTGTCCATTCAAAAGTTTCTCTGTCCAACCACCTGTTTCTCTGTCTGTTCTCCAGTCGCTCTTTCCATTCAACCGTTTCTCTATCTATTCAACCGTTTCTAATTCCATACACCCGTTTCTCTGTCCATTCACCTGTGTCCCTTTCTGTTCACCCCTCTCTCTTTCCATTCACCCGTTTCTCTGTCCATCCACCTGTTTGTCTGTATGTTCACCACTCTCTCTTTCCATTCACCCGTTTCTCTGTCCATTCACCTGTTTCGCTGTCCATCCACCTGCAACTCTTTCCATTCACCCGTCTCTCTGTCCATCCACCTGTTTCTCTTTCTGTTCACCCGACTCTCTTTCCATTCACCCGTTTCTTTCTCCATTCACCCGTTTCTCTGTCCATTCATCTGTTTCTTTTTCTGTTCACCCCTCTCTCTTTCCATTCACCCGTTTCTCTGTCCATCCACCTGTTTCTCTGAATGTTCACCCCACTCTCTTTCCATTCACCCGTTTCTCTGTCCATTCACCTGTTTCGCTGTCCATCCACCTGTAACTCTTTCCATTCACCCGTCTCTCTGTCCATCCACCTGTTTCTCTTTCTGTTCACCCGACTCTCTTTCCATTCACCCGTTTCTCTCTCCATTCACCTGTTTCGCTGTCCATCCACCTGTAACTCTTTCCATTCACCCGTCTCTCTGTCCATCCACCTGTTTCTCTTTCTGTTCACCCGACTCTCTTTCCATTCACCCGTTTCTCTCTCCATTCACCCGTTTCTCTGTCCATCCACCCGTTTCTCTGTCCATCCACCTGTATCTCTGTCCGTTCACCCCTCTCCCTTTCCATACACCCGTTTCTCTATCCATTCACCGGTTTCTCTGTCCATTCACCCGTCTCTCTGTCCATTCACCATTCTCTCTCTGTCCATCCACCAGCTTCTCTGTCTGTTCACCCCTTAAACATTCCATTCACACGTTTCCCTGTCCTACCAGCTGATTCTCAGTCTGTTCACCCTTCTCTCTCCATTCACCCGATTCTCTTTCCATCCACCTGTTTCTCTGTATGTTCACCCATCTCTCTTTCCATTCACCCTTTTCTCTCTCCATTCACCCGATTCTCTTTACATCCACCTGTTTGTCTGTATGTTCACCCCTCTCTCTTTCCATTCACCCGTTTCTCTGTCCATTCAAAAGTTTCTCTGTCCATCCACCTGTTTCTCTATTTGTTCTCCCGTCTCTCTTTCCATTCACCCGTTTCTCTATCTGTTCACCCGTTTCTATTTCCATACACACGTTTCTCTGTCCATTCACCTGTTTCTCTTTCTGTTCACCGCTCTCTCTTTTCATTCACCCGTTTCTCTCTCCATTCACCCCTCTCTCTTTCCATTCTCCCGTTTCTCTGTCTATTCACCCTTTTCTCTCTCCATTCACCCGATTCTCTTTGCTTCCACCTGTTTCTCTGTATGTTCACCCCTCTCTCTTTCCATTCACCCGTTTCTCTGTCCATTCAAAAGTTTCTCTGTCCATCCACCTGTTTCTCTGTCTGTTCTCCAGTCGCTCTTTCCATTCAACCGTTTCTCTATCTTTCAACCCGTTTCTATTTCCATACACCCGTTTCTCTGTCCATTCACCTGTTTTCCTTTCTGTTCACCCCTCTCTCTTTCCATTCACCCGTTTCTCTGTCCATCCACCTGTTTGTCTGTATGTTCACCACTCTCTCTTTCCATTCACCCGTTTCTCTGTCCATTCACCTGTTTCGCTGTCCATCCACCTGCAACTCTTTCCATTCACCCGTCTCTCTGTCCATCCACCTGTTTCTCTTTCTGTTCACCCGACTCTCTTTCCATTCACCCGTTTCTTTCTCCATTCACCCGTTTCTCTTTCCATTCATCTGTTTCACTTTCTGTTCACCCCTCTCTCTTTCCATTCACCCGTTTCTCTGTCCATCCACCTGTTTCTCTGAATGTTCACCACTCTCTCTTTCCATTCACCCGTTTCTCTGTCCATTCACCTGGTTCTCTTTCTCTTCACCCGTCTCCCTTTCCATTCACCTGTTTCTCTGTATGTTCACCCCTCTCTATTTCCATTCACCCGTTTCTATGTCCATTCAAAAGTTTCTCTGTCCATCCACCTGTTTCTCTATCTGTTCGCCCGTCTCTCTTTCCATTCACCCGTTTCTCTATCTGTTCACCCGTTTCTATTTCCATACACCCGTTTCTCTGTCCATTCACCTGTTTCTCTTTCTGTTCAACACTCTCTCTTTCCATTCACCCGTTTCTCTGTCCATCCACCTGTTTCTCTGAATGTTCACCCCACTCTCTTTCCATTCACCCGTTACTCTGTCCATTCACCTGTTTCGCTGTCCATCCACCTGTAACTCTTTCCATTCACCCGTCTCTCTGTCCATCCACCTGTTTCTCTTTCTGTTCACCCGACTCTCTTTCCATTCACCCGTTTCTCTCTCCATTCACCCGTTTCTCTGTCCATCCACCCGTTTCTCTGTCCATCCACCTGTATCTCTGTCCGTTCACCCCTCTCCCTTTCCATACACCGTTTCTCTATCCATTCACCGGTTTCTCTGTCCATTCACCCGTCTCTCTGTCCATTCACCATTCTCTCTCTGTCATCCACCAGCTTCTCTGTCTGTTCACCCCTTAAACTTTCATTCACACGTTTCCGTGACCTACCAGCTGATTCTCAGTCTGTTCACCCTTCTCTCTTTTAATTCACCTGTTTCTCTGTCCATCCACCTGTTTCTCTGTCTGTTCACCCCTCTCTCTTTCCATTCACCCGGTTCTCTGTCCATCCACCTGTTTCTCTGAATGTTCACCACTCTCTCTTTCCATTCACCCGTTTCTCTGTCCATTCACCTGTTTCGCTGTCCATCCACTGCAACTCTTTCCATTCACCCGTCTCTCTGTCCATCCACCTGTTTCTCTTTCTGTTCATCCGTCTCTCTTTCCATTCACCCGAATCTCTGTCCATTCACCTGTTTCTATGTATGTTCACCCGTCTCTCTTTCCATTCACCTGTTTCTCTGTTCATCCACCTGTTTCTCTGTCTGTTCATCCCTCTCTCTTTCCATTCACCGTTTCTTTGTCCATCCACCTGGTTCTCTTTCTTTACCCGTCTCCCTTCCATTCACCTGTTTCTCTGTATGTTCACCCCTCTCTATTTCCATTCACCCGTTCTATGTCCATTCAAAAGTTTCTCTGTCCATCCACCTGTTTTCTCTATCTGTTCGCCCGTCTCTCTTTCCATTCCACCCGTTCTCTATCTGTTCACCCGTTTCTATTTCCATACACCCGTTTTCTCTGTCCATTCACCGTTTCTCTTTCTGTTCAACCCCTCTCTCCTTTCTCACCGTTTCTCTGTCCATCACCTGTTTCTCTGAATGTTCACCCCACTCTCTTTCCATTCACCCGTTTCTCTGTCCATTCAACCTGTTTCGCTGTCCATCCACCTGTAACTCTTTCCATTCACCCGTCTCTCTGTCCATCACCTGTTTCTCTTTCTGTTCACCCGACTCTCTTTCCATTCACCCGTTTCTCTCTCCATTCACCCGTTTCTCTGTCCATCCACCCGTTTCTCTGTCCATCCACCTGTATCTCTGTCCGTTCACCCCTCTCCCTTTCCATCACCCGTTTCTCTATCCATTCACCCGTTTCTCTTTCCATTCACCCGTTTCTCTTGTCATTCCCCCATTCTCTCACTGTCCATCCACCAGCTTCTCTGTCTGTTCACCCCTTAAACTTTCCATTCACACGTTTCCCTGTACTACCAGCTGATTCTCAGTCTGTTCACCCTTCTCTCTTTTAATTCACCTGTTTCTCTGTCCATCCACCTGTCTCTGTCTGTTCACCCCTCTCTCTTCCATTCACCTGTATCTGAAAAAATGCCCGTTTCTCTGTCCATCCACCTTTTTCTCTGTCTGTTCTCCCCTCTTCCTTCCATTCACCCGTTTCTCTCTCCCTCCACCCGTTTCTCTTTCCATTCTCCCGTTTCTTTGTCCATTCACCCGTCTCTCTGTCCATTCACACGTCTCTCTGTCCATCCACCTGCTTCTCTGTCTGTTCACCCCATCCTCTTTCCATTAAACCCGTTTATCTGTCCATTCACCTGTTTCTCTATCCATCCACCTGTATCTCTGTCCGTTCACCCGTCTCTCTGTCCATCCACCTGTTTCTCTGTCTGTTCACCCGTCTCTCTTTCCCTTTACCCGTTTCTCTGTCCATCCACCCGTTTCACTGTCCATCCACCTGTAAATCTATCCGTTCACCCGTCTCTCTGTTAACCCACCTGTTTCTCTGTATGTTCACCCGTCTCTCTTTCCATTCACCCGTCTCTCTGTCCATCCACCTGTTTCTCCGTCTATTCACCCGTCTCTCTTTCCATTCACCTGTTTCTAAGTCCATCCACCTGTTTCTCTGTCTGTTTACCCCTCTCTCTTTCCATTCACCTGTTTATTTGACCATTCACTCGTTTCTCTGTCCATCCACCTGTTTCTCTGAATGTTCACCCCACTATCTTTCCATTCACCCGTTTCTCTGTCCATTCACCTGTTTCGCTGTCCATCCACCTGTAACTCTTTCCATTCACCCGTCTCTCTGTCCATCCACCTGTTTCTCTTTCTGTTCACCCGACTCTCTTTCCATTCACCCGTTTCTCTCTCCATTTACCCGTTTCTCTGTCCATCCACCCGTTTCTCTGTCCATCCACTGTGTATCTCTGTCCGTTCACCCCTCTCCCTTTCCATACACCCGTTTCTCTATCCATTCACCGGTTTCTCTGTCCATTCACCCGTCTCTCTGTCCATTCACCATTCTCTCACTGTCCATCCACCAGCTTCTCTGTCTGTTCACCCCTTAAACTTTCCATTCACACGTTTCCCTGTCCTACCAGCTGATTCTCAGTCTGTTCACCCTTCTCTCTTTTAATTCACCTGTTTCTCTGTCCATCCACCTGTTTCTCTGTCTGTTCACCCCTCTCTCTTTCCATTCACCTGTTTATCTGAAAAAATGCCCGTTTCTCTGTCCATCCACCTTTTTCTCTGTCTGTTCTCCCCTCTCTCCTTCCATTCACCCGTTTCTCTCTCCCTACACCCGTTTCTCTTTCCATTCTCCCGTTTCTTTGTCCATTCACCCGTCTCTCTGTCCATTCACACGTCTCTCTGTTAACCCACCTGTTTTTCTGTATGTTCACCCGTCTCTCTTTCCATTCACCCGTCTCTCTGTCCATCCACCTGTTTCTCCGTCTATTCACCCGTCTCTCTTTCCATTCACCTGTTTCTAAGTCCATCCACCTGTTTCTCTGTCTGTTTACCCCTCTCTCTTTCCATTCACCTGTTTATTTGACCATTCACTCGTTTCTCTGTCCATCCACCTGTTTCTCTGTCTGTTTTCCCCTCCCTCTTTCCATTCACCCGTTTCTTTCTCCATTCACCCTTTTTTCTCTCCATCCACCCGTTTCTCTGTCCTTCCACCTGTATCTCTGTCCGTTCAATCCTCTCTCTTTCCATACACCCGTTTCTCTTTACATTCACCCGTTTCTCTGTCCATTCACCCTTCTCTCTGTCCATTCACCCGTGTCTCTGTCCAATCACCTGCTTCTCTGTCTGATCACCCCTCTCTCTTTCCATTCACCCGTTTCTCTGTCTGTTCACCCCTCTCTCTTTCCTTTCACCCGTTTCTCTGTCAATCCACCTGCATCTCTTTCCATTCACCCGTTTCTCGGTCCATTCACCTGTATCTCTGTCCGTTCACCCCTCTCTCCTTCCATACACCCTTTTCTCTTTCCATTCACCCGTTTCTCACTCCATTCACCCGTCTCTCTGTACATCCACCTGCTTCTCTGTCTGTTCACCCTTTATCTTTCTATTCACCAGTTTATCTGTCCATTCACCTGTTTCTCTGTCCATACACCTGTATCTCTGTCCGTTCACCCGACTTTCTATTCATCCACATGTTTCTCTGTATGTTCACCCGTCTCTCTCTCCATCCACCCGTTTCTCTTTCTGTTCAACCGTCTCTATTTCCATTCACCCGTTTTCTCTCTCCATTCACCCTTTTTCTCTCCATCCACCCGTTTCTCTGTCCTTCCACATGTATCTCTGTCCGTTCAAACCTCTCTCTGTCCTTCCACCTGTTTCTCAGTCTGTTCACTCCTCTCTCTTTTCATTCACCTGTTTCTCTGTCCATCCACCTATTTCTTTGACTGTTCACCCCTCTCTCTTTCCATTCACCTCTTTATCTGAACATTCACCCATCTCTCTGTTCACCCGTCTCTCATTCCATTCACCCGTTTCAATGTCCATCCACCTGTATCTCTTTACATTCACCCGTTTCTCTCTCCATTCACCCGTTTCTCTGTCCATCCACCCGTTTCTCTGTCCATCCACCTGTATCTCTGTCCGTTCACCCCTCTCTCTATCCATTCACCAATTTATCTGAACAATCACCCGTTTCTCTGTCCATCCACCTTTTTCTCTGTCTGTTCTCCCCTCTCTCCTTCCATTTACCCGTTTCTCTCTCCGTACACCCGTTTCTCTTTCCATTCTCCCCTTTCTCTTTCCATTCACCCGTTTATCTGTCCATTCACCTGTTTCTCTGTCCATCCACCTGTATCTCTGTCCGTTCACCCGTCTCTCTGTCCATCCACCTGTTTTTCTGTGTGTTCACCCTTCTCTCTTTCCCTTCATCCGTTTCTCTGTCCATCCACCTGTATCTCTGTCCGTTCACACGTCTCTCTGTTAATCCACTGTTTCTCTGTATGTTCACCCATCTCTCTTTCCATTCACCCGTTTCTCTGTCCATTCACCAGTCTCTCTTTCTATTCACCCGTTTCACTGTCCATTCACCCGTTTCTCTGTCCATCCACCTGTTTCTCTGTATATTCACACGTCTCTCTTTCCATTCACCCGTCTCTCTTTCCATTCACCCGTTTCTCTGTCCATACACCTGTTTCTCTGTTTATTCACCGGTCTCTCTTTCAATTCACCTGTTTCTCTGTTCATCCACCTGTTTCTCTGTCTGTTCATCCCTGTCTCTTTCCATTCACAGGTTTCTCTGTCCTTCCACCTGTTTCTCAGTCTGTTCACCCCTCTCTCTTTTCATTCACCTGTTTCTCTGAACATTCACCTGTTTCTCTGTCTGTTCTCCCGTCTCTATTTCGATTCACCTGTTTCTATTTTTGTTAACCCTTCTCTCTTTCCATTCACCTGTCTCTTTTTCCATTCACCCGTTTCTCTGTCCATACACCTGTTTGTCAGTCTGTTCACCCCTCTCTCTTTTCATTCACCTGTTTCTCTGAACATTCACCTGTTTCTCTGTCCATCCACCCGTCTCTATTTACATTCACCCGTTTCTCTGTCCATCCACCTGTTTCTCTGTCTGTTCACCCGTCTCTATTTCGATTCACCTGTTTCTATTTTTGTTAACCCTTCTCTCTTTCAATTCACCCGTTTCTATGTCCATTCATCGGTTTCTATGTCCATCCAATTGTTTCTCTGTTTGTTCACCCGTCTCTCTTTCCATTCACCTGTTTCTCTGTTTATCCACCTGTTTCTCTGTCTGTACATCCCTCTCTTTTTCCATTCACACCTTTCTCTCTCCTTCCACCTGTTTCTCAGTCTGTTCACCCCTCTCTCTTTTCATTCACCCGTTTCTCTGTCCATCCACCTGTTTCTCTGTCCTACCACCTGTATCTCTGTCCGTTCAACCGACTCTCTATCCATCCACATGTTTCTCTGTATGTTAACTCGTCTCTCTTTCCATTCACCCGTCTCTCTGTCCATCCACCCGTTTCTCTGTCTGTTATCCCGTCTCTATTTCCTACACCCGTTTCTCTGTCCATTCACCTGTATCCATGTCTGTTCACCTCTCTCTCTTTCCATTCACCGGGCTCTCTGTCCATCCACCTGTTTCTCTGTCTGTTCACCCCTCTCTCTTTCCATTCACCCGTTTCTCTGTCTGTTCACACCTCTCTCTTTCCATTCACCCGTTTCTCTGTCCATCCACCTGTATCTCTTTCCATTCACCCGTTTCTCGGTCCATTCACCTGCTTCTCTGTCTGTTCACCCCTTTATCTTTCAATTCACCCGTTTATCTTTCCATTCACCAATTTCTCTGTCCATACACCTGTATCTCTGTCCGTTCACCCGACTTTCTATTCATCCACATGTTTCTCTGTATGTTCACCCGTCTCTATTTCCATTCACCCGTTTCCCTGTCCATTCACCTGTTTCTCTCTCTGTTCACCCCTCTCTCTTTCCATTCACCCGTTTCTCTGTTCATCCACCCGTTTCTCTGTCCTTCCACCTGTATCTCTGTCCGTTCACACCTCTCTCTTTCCATACACCCGTTTCTATTTCCATTCACCCGTTTCTCTGTCCATTCACCCGTCTCTCTGTCCATTCACCCGTGTCTCTGGCCAATCACCTGTTTCTCTGTCTGTTCACCCCTCTCTCTCTTTCCATTCACCCGTTTCTCTGTCCATCGTCCTGTATCTCTTTCCATTCACCTGTTTCTAGGTCCATACACCTGTATCTCTGTCCGTTCACCCGACTTTCTATTCATCCACATGTTTCTCTGTATGTTCACCCGTCTCTCTGTCCATCCACCCGTTTCTCTGTCTGTTCAACCGTCTCTATTTCCATTCACCCGTTTCTCTGTCCATTCACCTGTTTCTCTGTCTGTTCACCCCTCTCTCTTTCCATTCACCCGTTTCTCTGTTCATCCACCTGTTTCTCTGAATGTGCACCCCTCTCTCTTTCCATTCACCCGTCTCTCTTTCCATTCACCCGTTTCTCTGTCCATACACCTGTTTCTCTGTTTATTCACCGGTCTCTCTTTCAATTCACCTGTTTCTCTGTTCATCCACCTGTTTCTCTGTCTGTTCATCCCTGTCTCTTTCCATTCACAGGTTTCTCTGTCCTTCCACCTGTTTCTCAGTCTGTTCACCCCTCTCTCTTTTCATTCACCTGTTTCTCTGTCCATCCACCTGTTTCTCTGTCTGTTCTCCCGTCTCTATTTCGATTCACCTGTTTCTATTTTTGTTAACCCTTCTCTCTTTCCATTCACCTGTCTCTTTTTCCATTCACCCGTTTCTCTGTCCATACACCTGTTTCACAGTCTGTTCACCCCTCTCTCTTTTCATTCACCTGTTTCTCAGAACATTCACCTGTTTCTCTGTCCATCCACCCGTCTCTATTTACATTCACCCGTTTCTCTGTCCATCCACCTGTTTCTCTGTCTGTTCACCCGTCTCTATTTCACGATTCACCTGTTTCTATTTTGTTCACCCTTCCCCTTTCAATTCACCCGTTTCTTATGTCCATTCATCGGTTTCTATGTCCATCCACTTGTTCTCAGTTTGTTCACCCGTCTTCTTTCCATTCACCTGTTTCTCTGTTTATCCACCTGTTTCTCTGTCTGTACATCCCTCTCTTTTTCCATTCACACCTTTCTCTCTCCTTCCACCTGTTTCTCAGTCTGTTCTCCCCTCTCTCTTTTCATCCACCCGTTTCTCAGTCAATCCACCTGTTTCTCTGTCCAACCACCTGTATCTCTCTCCGTTCACCCGTTTCTCTGTTCATCCACCTGTTTCTCTGAATGTGCACCCCTCTCTCTTTCCCTCACCCGTCTCTCTTTCCCTTAAACCGTTTCTCTTTCCATTCACCCATTTCTCTGTCCAGTCACCCGTGTCTCTGTCCAATCACCTGCTTCTCTGACCATCCACCCGTTTCTCTTTCCATTCTCCCGTTTCTCTGTCCATCACCCGTCTCTCTTTCTCTTCACCCGTTTCTCTGTCCATTTACCCGTCTCTCTTTCCATTCACCTGTTCTCTGTTTATCCACCCGTTTCTCTGTCTGTTCACCCCTCCTCTCTTTTCATTCACCCGTTTCTCTGTCCATCCAACCGTTTCTTGTCCATACCACCTGTATCTCTGTCCGTTCAACCGGACTTCTATCATCCACATTTCTCTGTATGTTCACTCGTCTCTCTTTCCATTCACCCGTCTCTCTGTCCTCCACCGTTTCTCTGTCTGTTATCCCGGTCTCTATTTCCTACCACCCGTTTCTCTGTCCGTTCACCCTGAATCTCTTTCCATTCACACGTTTATTATCCATTCACCTGTTTCTCT